>JAOCPT020473773.1:0-21039 GCA_026546935.2 Palythoa grandiflora | reverse complement strand
TACTACTACTACTACTACTACTACTACTACTACTACTATTACTACTACTACTACTACTACTACTACTACTACCACTAATTTTGAATTTGCTGAAGATAGCCAGCTGTCTCCGTTGTTTTATAGGTAAATTGGATGTCCACCAAGATTCTAGAAACATACACTCACAAGCCTATCCAAGGATCAAAGATTATAAACTACGCCTTCTTCTTTCAATGCCGGAATGACATTAGCTGGAGTAATTACATTTCGTTGAGCTCTTTTCTTGCCAAACACTTGATTCCTAATAATGAACTGAACAAGAATGTTTTCAACAAGAGAGAAGGTTTTGAACCAGCTGACGAAAACCTTTAAAATGATTATTAATTTTCGGTCTGTCTTGAAGAGTAGAAATGATTGGTGTTATTCATTTTAACTTTTGAACCAAAGTATGCAACGCCAGAAAGTGACCATTCATTTTGTATTTAAGAGTAGAAATGATTCATTCTAACTTTTCAACCAGTTCAGTTGATGAAACCCCAAGCCATTCATTTTGTTGGTTTTGAAGAATAAAAATGGGTGGTGTTATTCATTCTAGCTTTTGATATAGTTTTCTAAAGCATGCGACCAGTTTGTCTCCTCTATAAATATATGTGAATTCGCTTAACTTTTTTCATCAGATTTGGTTCAGGAGTCGAGAATGTTTCTTTCATTATGCGTGCTTTCACGACGAGGCTGATTTCACCTAAGACCTTCTGTGGTGCGGAAATTTTAAAGGGGAAAAAGTTGAGAACAAGTAAACGCTTTCTTTGTTTTGGGACATTTTTTGGTGTTTTTCCATTAACAACTAACCTAAAATCTATTTTTCAAACTTCACTCAAACTCTGTAAAACTCAAATTTCCTTTAATAATATCCATCTTTCAAACCTATCATCCCCGTTAAATCTCATCTCAAAAAAAAAACTTTGCTGCTTATTCGACCTGTTTCCGCCGCTATGAGAAGATACTAAAAATGTCAAACTCTAGACTCCACCAAAAGTTAACTTCAGGTGAACTGCCCACGGCCTTAATCAATGTGTTGTTATTACAATACGATGTTTTATTTCTTGCAAGGTTTTTCAGTTAACTAGAGTCTATAAATTTGCAGACCATCTCTGAATTGGAAACTCAAACTGTCAGTCCAGTTCAGCAAATGGTTCAAGTTGTGGTGATAGTGTACGTTTTCTATGTATTAAAACTGATTTGATGTTCTTTTACATGTATTATACAGAAAAGAGATTAATCTATCAAAATACACTCCGACATAAAGCCCGACGTACCTACAAATAAAACCATACAAACTAGCCAAAAAAACTTGACTCTCTTTATATTATGACTACGGGCATGAAAAACTTCAAAGTCTTCCGACATGCACTTACAAGTGTCTTGAAAGCTTTTGAAGTTATTTTAAAAGGTATACAAAAGCACCAATACTGAGGTGCTGTATTTTGATCTTTGGTTGATGTCTAAACTTTGAAGAGCCTCGTTCATATTTGTTGTGCTTGGCAATATGGCGCAGTGAAAAAAGAGTGATAATCATGAACACACTGAAAGATGACCAGCATCGAGAACATACGCGAATCATAAACAAAACTTAGTGACTTGTTCCTTCCAACTGCGATTTATCAGATATTACGCGAATAAAAAACGATCGCTTAAAAAAGCCTTTGGGTTTTATATCCTTATTCAAAATCTCACAGCTCTGAAGTGTAATTATATGAAGCTGTCAGGAACTGCATAAACACATAAAGTTTGTAAGATACACATCACTGCTCCCAGTCCCAGTATACCAAAATACAAACAGGAACAACAGAAATCCTGCTATCATACAAAACTTTCCTGTCTAGAAAATAAACATAAGGAGTTAGCTTTCTTTGTTTACTTAGCTTAATAAAACATTTTAGTATGATACTTCCGCGGTTTCCTTCACAGCCAGAAAGTGAAGAGTATTGAAAGAAAGTAAGTGTGAGAAGACACTGAATATCGAGCTCGTCGTAAACACAAGTGAGAAAGAAATATAACTGATTTATTGACGGCCAATAAAAATCCCTGTCACAATACACAAACTGCCATAGATACTTTATTCTCGGTCATGCGGTCAGGCAAGAAAATAATATTCGAAGTTATATAAGTAGCCTTAAATTAGCAATTTATCCGCTTTCTTCAGTTTGAAAGAGCTATGCATGTATATCTTTCTTTAAATCTATATTTATCTTGATATTATATAGCTGACGATATTTCCAACTTAAATAAAGCATTGGATGTTTCTACAATCAGAGAAAATTCATACGGCAAGGAAATCTGAACAAATCCATGAACAATATTTGTTTGGCAAACGACCAAGAAGAATATCTAATTGGTTAATCTCTTCTCTCGCCACAAAGAAAGAGAAATTTCAGTAAAAATTGTATCACAAAGTGCAAGCAATGTACTAGGTGAAAAGCAAGGTAAAAATACCACACTGTTAACAAACAGGCAATGTGCGAAATAAAAGGAATCTATATTTGTCGTCCGCTGTTGTGGGAGAAAAGATGCGACTTTTGATATGAACTGGTACAATTAAATCTGATCGCTTACTTTTTTAAATATCAACATCCTTGCATTTCGTTAAAACTAAAGCTCTATTTAACTTGATTTCAGTTAAAATTGTTTTTAATGTATTGTTTTATGTATTTCTGTAATGCAATACGGAAACCAACATAACAATTGCGGGCGGCAATGGCAAAACCAACTAATTTTTCTACGAAAATTAAACAAAATTGTTTTAAAAATCAATATTGTTATAACTTAGCTGCCTTGGGGATTTCTTAGTTCTTGTAAATTTCAGTGTTCTATTCGCTAAACTAATAACATTAACCACTATTGATTTCCTTGTGATGTCGATCATTATTGTTTAGATACAATGAACACATTCTAAAGCATGGAATTAAGACAAAACTTTAAGGTCAGTTTTATCAGCATACTTCTATACCTATCGTATAACTTTGAAACAAATTTATAGCTTACATCTTCATCTTTTTCCTGCCGAGTGTTCATCATCAAACCTTACTAAGATTTCTAACCTTATTGTACAGTTATAAAATCCACTTTTCCAAATAAAATAAATGTGTTCCATCAACTGCTTCAAAAGTTAGAATGAATAACACCAATCATTTCTACTCTTCAAGACAAACAAAATGAATGGTGGTCACTTTATAGGGTTTCATCGACTGTTTCAAAAGTTAGAATGAATAACACCAATCAGACACGCAAAGTGAATCAGGATCTCTTCTTAGTATTTCCATCCCGGCAGCACTGATTTGGATAATCTTAAATTATGAAAAACTGGTATTGCATGCAGTTGCACAAAAGTGACTATATTTGTAATACTCCTGTTCGGACGAATTAAAATTTTACGGATTTTAAGGAAAAATAACAAAAGGTTGCCAAACTAAAACACGCCGCTTTTACAAAACAACGGCACGGTTCACACAGGAAGCGGAGACGGAGTAAGTGATTTATCACGGTTCTTCAAAAATTAGGCACAAAATCAGTCAGACTTGAATAATAAAGTTCCATAGTTAAGGTTTTCAAAGAGCCAGAGTTATATTTCATTTCAAGAGTCTTCAGTTTCAAGCTATCCGACAAACAAACAAACAAGACCGCATTTTGACCTCAGCCAAATATCTCAAAAATTTGCCTTGCGATTATATGTAGGAAATACGCCGGTCTAAAGAAAAGTTCGGATTATTGGCATGTCACAATTTTGAATCAGCTCATTTCTAGTTCAACTCAATTGTCCCAGTAGACAGGAAATTCACGTTTTGAAAAATAAAAAGCTATATTGAACAAAGATATACCTGCACGGAATAAAATTATAATTACATACAAATAGGTTTCCTATTGTAGTTGAAACTGAAAGCTTAGCGCGAGAATCTTTGATAATGAAACATCTATTGCTCGATATACAAAATAATATATTCTAACGCCCATAGGCAGCTTTCTTTCATAGTAACAGCACTTTGTTTCAAGTACTGAAAAGAATAAAGGAAAAAATTCTGGGATTTTTGTAACAGCCGATGGACTCAATTTAAGAATATATTTTGAATGGTAAAATGGCAGAATTCCATAGTGGAGAACGTTTAAAAAGTTGCGTGGATTCGTAATGTAAACATTTAAATACGTTATAACAACTACCTACATGACTCCAGGAAATTGGCTTTTCCTAAATAAAAACTTTTTCTTCGGATATTTTAGTAACAACATACTAATATCAAACAACGCGCTCCGGGGCAATTATTGACCGTTTTTGACTCGTGGATACGCGAAGCGTGGAAACAAGTTATTTTTAGCTGAAAACAACTTATTTGCGAAGCACTGTGAATATATAATATCTAAACCTGCCGGAACCCAGATGTACTCTGGCTGGACTCAGTGCATCACCAAGATGTAGCGGCAACAACGCATTTAACGAAGTCTTGGAACTTCCCACATGAAATTGGATTTAGTTGTTCTCAGTACAGTTTTAATCTTCAATAACTTATTTAATTCCTTTGTGTTTCATAACAGCCTTTGATTAGTCAGATTTGCTATAATGCTTCATGATCTTAAAACATTTCGAGCAAACAATGGTTGAAGCTACTAGTGAGTGTTATAGCTTTGTTCGTGCTGATAATAGAAAATGAAAACACGCAATAAATTACCTTTGCTTAGAGTTAGATCTAGATATGAGAATTTTTATTTATTTGTGTTACTGAGGCGGTCAATCGTGAACTATCAGTAGAATCCCTGAACAACACCTAGCACGTGCTTTAAAAAAACGTGGAATAGAACTAAAGCACCGATGAAAAAATAAAAATGTGCTGAATTTATCTGTTTGAAAACTGCTCAAAGTAATATTAACAAAACTATTACCATGTACAAATTACCTTTTTTTATGCTATGGGGTAAAGTTATAATTTGGATTCGGTTTAGAAACCTGGCAACCAAAAAGAAGCTTTCACAAAGAATAGCTCTTCAAACAAAGGCGTTATTGTCCAGTATTGTCCTACTGACCGGCCGATATACGCTGGTGTACTCAAACTGTTTCCCAGTTTCCTACGGAGCAGCCGTCTGTACTGGATAACATAATCAAAGTTTCATCTGGAGCAATGCAGTGCTCTACTGGACTATATCCACGAGTTGTCATCGGCTTTATTCAAGATTAAATCCTTTTTTTTTAAACAATTTCGCTTTTGCTTTTCTACCGCCGGATTTGTATGCAAAAAGGATATGACATCAGCCGGTTTCGGTTCTCCTTGTTTACAATTGCAAATATTAAACAGAAACAACATTTGCAAGACCACTAACAACAGTTGTCCACAGATTTAACCTCTATGACCGCCGTATCACTTGCCTCTATTGTTATAATTCAGTAATTTCAAAATATAAATGTACTTTATTTTCGATTAGAAGTGAAAATAACTTTAACCTCAGTTGGAAAGCGCCGAGTATCTGCATTAACTGTTATTCTAAATACGTTTATCTGCATAATAAAAGCGACAACATTAGTCTACAGAACTGTTGATTATGTCCGGCAGGAAATTTCAGCCAAACAGACGGCCCGTATCTCGAACTATTCAAATACAAGTGTGCCAATTAGGGTGAGAAGGTCGAACAGAGGCGAAGCACGCGAAATTAACTCCCCGCTCTTTGCGACATTTCAAAAAGTTTTAATTGAAAAATCTCAAGAACTGAACTTATTTGCCTCGCCATCGTAAAATGGATAAATATCTTTGCTTTAAAACGTAAAAGACAAGAACATTCTATTTTCAGCTTCAGGCAAAACCTCTTTGTTTAGTTTATAAGACAAAACAGCCCGCCTCTAACTGACATTCGATGGGAACTCGAATACAAGCTGAAATACCAGCGATATTTAGTAACTGTTTATAAGTTATTTTTTGCTTGTATTTCACTCGGGTTAGTTTTGCCTTTTTGATTATAAAAGTTGAACCGTTCAGAGTTTGAACAAAAAAACAGAACAAAAATTCAGTCAAAAGTGGTAAACGCTCCGGAAAAACCTAATACTAATAGTAAAACAAAGAATTATTTGTAACGAGTTGTGAAAAAGTTCAGATGTTATCGTAATTTCAGTTACAAGTGCCGGGTTTTGGGCGCTGAATGCACTACTCCACAAACACTGCCATTAAAATAATCTGGCTACCTGCTGAAATACATTAGCCACAGTTAAACATTACCAGTAGTTTTGTTTCATTGCAAACAATCATGGCAAGCCATTTCAACACCACATTTTGCTGGATATTAATTATTTTAAAACACAAATCCTTGCGTGCAGCGTTTGAATACGTTCAAGGAATACACTACATGCGAAATAATTGTATACATTTCAAAGGAACTCAAACAAAGAAACCGTTTGAGCGACAGACGCCGAACAATCTACAAAATTGTCCCTGCTATTTGCATATTGGAGAGACAGTGTTGAATTAGAGAGAATTCACGCGAACTGTGTGTTGCACGCAATCTTGAACAAGTCCCAGACTCATGTAATGTTTTTTGTCTATATCCCTCGGGTTCGCATGTAGACTTAAAAAGTCATCGAGAGTCGTCCTTATGAGGACAACCACTCTTCATGGAAAAACCGCTAAAGAAACAGTATTCACAAGTTCAATAGGTCAGAAACCCAGCTTTATAATCTGATTATGACACGCGCGTAAAGGAACAAAGTTTAAGAAACAATTTCCAGTGCGAATTCTTACATTTAGCGGGTCATGTACAATGAAAGAAATTTCAAGTAAAATGTAAAACATATAGCACGATAAAGAATAAAAAAGTATCATGAGACTTTGAAAGACAAGTTTAAGAACCAGCTAACCTGCGTAGAATTTAATAAAACTTAAAATAAACACAACCCGACTTGAATCATTTTTTCAGCTTAACTTGAATCACAAAGAATTCCATGTCTGAGTGACAAGTCGAGGACAAAGATGGCTTTACGCAAACAATCGCCACTATTCTGAATAAAAACGTAAATCAAGTCAGTATATCAAAAGACAAGTGTGTTTATTTCTTGTCTGGAATACTAATCTTTCTCTGCTACCGACAGAAAATTAAACCAGACTGCGATTCAAAACTCTCTCCACCGGGCGCTGACTTTATTCAAAGGTAACAAACCCGTAAATTACCGAAAGGTCGCTTTACTACAAAATCCAAACACGATTACAGTACAGACTTTTCTGTGATTAATTCGTTCCAGCCCCGACCTCTTCCTTCGACTACCTTAAAAGCTCCAATTTTATTCTTATTGTAAAGAGCAAGGCAATATGCAGAATTGATAAACCTCTTATAATGTGAAGTTGGTTTAAGCAATTCTGTCAGACGCTTGCAATCGTATATATTTTTTGGCATACATTTCTGGGAACCGTAAGTAGATCACAGCAATTAAACGACGTTTTTGATATGGCACAGAATTCACTGATGACCCTAAAATCACTGGAGACGATTAACAAAAGCAATCCGGCATTGATGTAAGACAGTATTTAAAAGTTACTAGTTTCCGAGGTCAGGGTTGCGCGATAGGTGATCGCCTAGAAATACAACCAGCGCTTGACCCTGAAATAAAAAGATCACTTCAATTAAATCACTGTACAACACAAGTCACTACAAAATGAAAACATAAACGAACTGCGTTGGTAACCTTTCAAAGAGACTGAACCATGTGGTGCGTGTCAACCTCAACTGAAGCACACCAAATATTTCCCAATCCCATGATCAACGCTTTCCGTTATAACGAAATCATCTTATTGAGATATAGTTCTAAACTTCAATCTAGTTTGGATTTCACGGGAGACTGATTGTATTCTGCCAAGTAATAATCATTTCCGTGTTTTTGTACATCAACTACTCAAGTCGAATATGCGGTTGAACGTTAAGCGCGCTTCTTGATTCTTGAATCGGGAAAGTGCCATTGCTATCCACGGACACTGGAATCAGAGTCGTTGTTGAAGCTCTAACACTGAAGGAAAACACCTGTCTTACAATGACAGAAATAAATGTTATCTTCAAAACACAAAAAGTTGGTTTTAAGTTCCTTTCTCTTGAACGACATCAGCAGCGTCTCTTCTCAGTGTTCTAGAATTCTTTTCCAAACGACGCTGCCACGCTTCAGAATAATAAGTGTCGAGCTAACTCCGAACATGCTGGAGTTAAATCAATTTCAAAAGCAAATTGCTACTTATTAGAATGTTTGATATTGAACTGTCCTGTATCTTCATCTGAGTTTCTTGAGTTGTTCTGGAAGGTTAAACATTTCGCTTCGTGCCAATACGATGCGTCAGCAACACAGAAATTTATCTCGTCTAATTTCTTGTCACGAGCACAACCCACATTTTTTGAAGAAAACTAATCTGCAATTCTTGATCTAAGATAACTAAGGCACACAAATTTTGGCTAAATCAAGCTGCACTTCTGTTAAGTATGTGTCCATAAGGTAGGGTTGATAACTAATTTTAAGTTGGAGGGCATGACTGAATAAAAACAAACAACAGATTTTAAGAAACTATAAGTTTTAATTCCGGATAGCTTTAATGGCATCTTGGACACCTAAGCTAGACACACGCGATTTACAGTCAAGCTAGCTAACGAACGATTATCGTGTTGCCACGTAAAAACGTGGGTATAGCTCCCACAAACATTATAAGTTCCTAACTACAGCTATCTTTCTACAAGTATCAATACATATAAAACCCACTATTTATACAACCGTGTAAAATAACACGGCGATCGTCAAAAAAACTAATACTTTAACAGGTTTGACCATTTGGAATTTACATGTCCGATATAAAACCACATACACTGTACTTTCATCCGAGCAATTAAACTACTATTTCGCACTTTCAGACGTCATAAAAAGTACACGAGTCTTTGCAGAACAAAACAAAAATAAGAAATGACTAAACAGTCTTAAAGTATCCTATCTAATTTGTCTACTTCTAAAGGATTTGAAATGAGCAAGCAGTACCACAGAAAGCCGGCCTGTGGCCCAATCTCACTATTATTGTGTTCGAATTATCTTAAAAAACTGGCCTTTTGAAGGCCATACATAAAGAAACACAGCTATAAACAAATCATTGCATCTGAGATACTTGAAAGATTTTATCCAAAAGTATGAGAATAAAGTCGCTTTGTCAACAGTGCAACCGTTTATGAACCAGGAATATACGGCCAGCTAGTCGGCGTTCCCGATAGGAGCATATCTCTTAACAAGGTCTCAATTGGCGTCTTTCCTACTAATCGTACAAAGAATAGCTGTTCAATAACAGATGGATTGATGGTTCGCAGTGACGGTAGTCTAAGAAGAAGTTTTCCAAACCGTGTTGGTTGACTCGGGTACGTATTTCTCGTATATTCTTCAAGAGCACATTGCGTTTTCTCTTGCAAACTATCGATGTATTGTGGATCTGTGAGTCCTGACGCATCTGCAAGAAAGTATGAACATTGTGTGAGCAGTGAGCAGTAGTGTTTACAGTAAATAGTAAGTCAAAATTTCACCACAGCATTAGAGCTAATATCTGCGCACAGACTTTGCTAAGCTACTAACTGCAGTTACAAGTGGTAAGGTCTGTGTTTCCCCAGTAAAACTCACACAGAAATTCATTAGCAAATGCGAATGACCACTCGTTCGAGTATGAATTAACAATGCGTTCAAACAGATGAAGAAGAAGAAAAGGAGTGTGCAGAAGTATTTATTACTTGGACAGAAACAGACAAAGTGTAAGTGCTTGATACTTCGAAGTTACAAACAAATAACGAAATTCTGAATTGATAATGTAACATTAGAGGTTTACAGATAAAAAAATACTACAGGGGTTTCAAGTTCTGACCTGATGTAAAAAGACAGATTGCTTTAAGGCAAGCGTATTCAGCAGCATCCACGTGCATACTCCTCAGCTTTTCAATTTGATCCTGAAGTATTCGTATGTTGTCCATAAAGGTAACCATTCTGTCCGGAGCCATGTGGTTGGAGTGAATCCCGGCTGTGGCCAAGAGGGGAGCCACTTGAAGTGGCATTGGACATTGAGCTGCATTCAAAACGAAAAGCTCACTCCACATGAGGCGGAGCAAGGCCACTTGGTCTGTCACTGCAAGGTCAGGGAAAAACGGGATATTTCTTGCCCACTCGACTGCACTGAATAAGAGCCTCGCTGCTAATTCACAGATGTTTTCTATCCCCATAATTCCACACGGAACATTTAGGCCCTGCTGAAATCGGGTTGTTGGATATGGCTCCGCGCGGAGAAGAAGCGTTATAAAGCCGGAGAGAAATGAATGGCCATTACTTCCTACATCGCCATTTGTTGCGTGTTGCACTGGTTGTTGGGCTATTTGTGTCGGCGGAAGACGACCTCTCTGAACCGCTGTTGAATTGGGTGACAGAAAAGGTTTATTCAATAAATGAATTTTTATTGTGATGGGTTCAAGTGATACGATGTTCCTCACCTTTAGACTCACCTTCTCGCCTCATTCCAACCTTTAAGCACTTTTTCAGTCGGCAAAACTGGCATTGGTTGCGGTGGTGTTGGTCGATGGGACAATTACGCGAAGCACGACAAGTGTAGGATAAATTTCGCCGCACACTTCTTTTAAAGAACGATTTACAGCCCTCGCATGTGAAAACACCGTAATGCTTGCCGGAGGATTTGTCTCCACAAACAGCGCACTCAATTGTTCCGTTCTTCTCTGTTTGTTCCTCAGATGGCTCTGACGGTGTCTGTTCGCGCCACGCTGTAGTAGTTGGAACAAGGGCCATGATCAGACCGATTCAAAACTGCGAATATGATAATAGAAAAAGTCGTTTAGCGTGTGTTTGTTCAGCAAAGCACGAATGCATGCTATTTACAGATACGTGCTTCTCACGCAGAGATCAGGATCATAAACCAGTAAGTAATTTCTAAACAACCTACCCCGAAAAAATCTACTCGAGATATGGCACAGCGGCTGTGTGAGCTGTACACTAATAGAATGTAGTTAGCTACTTAAAACTGTTGCACGTACGCTGTACTTAGGGGCGCGCGAGAACACCCCGTTTACTCAACATACATGAAATCCTTTGCTATGCAAAAAACCTAGCGTGTCATGTCTGAAAATACTGAACTTTGACATGATATGTTAAAAGTGTCCAGTTACCGTGGCAACATTTACTATATATGGCGAAAATTGTCATATAAGGTTGAAGGGCTCTGTTAACAGCCGACAATTAAAGTGACTAGTTCGAGTTTGGGGAAATGAGCGGTTTTATGCATGAATGGGCCGAGGTGTCACGAACCTGTGGTGATTGGGTTAACCATATTTTCACAGTAACACTTACATAATCATTTGACAAACAGCCATCAGGCTTGTCTATCTATCTTCAGTTCTCGCTTTGGTTATAAATGTTCCATACACTATAGTTCCGTTACTTTCTCGTACAATGCATACAAGACCGTTTTAGCGAGGCGAAATGCCAATTTGAAATCAATCTCGCCATGGTATTATTAACCGAGGCTTCACGTGCTCGAAAAGAAGGTGACAGGAAGTCGACATGAGTACAGCACCTGAGGTGATGAGGCCGAAACCTGATCTAACACAAGACCTAACAATTGAGAAACACTAAAATTAATCACGAATATATACGAATCTGTTTAGTTTAACTATAAATAATAATAATTCGTTTTACAAGCTGAAAACTATGCGAGGTGAAAACCGTAAACAAATACAAGAGCTCTGTATTTGTTGAATATGAAGACTTTAACTTCGCGCACCTTTAAACGAACTGCCGATAACCTTGTTATTACAGGGTCCAGATATGACAGCTTATCTTTGATTTAAAAAAAAAAATAGAAAAAACCGGGAGAAAGACATTTACCTCTTTTCACATCCTGGCTTCATATAATACTTTAACTTCTACAAACAGCCAAGACTGTGGTATTGGCATTTCTACGAACTTAAGGCACGAAATTACCTCAATTGTGTGTCCCCTTCTTTTGTTACCGATTACTGATTATTTTGCCTTCGCAGAGTTACGAAAAGTGGAATTTCTACAATCATGGACAGGAAGTTTTACAAATACAGGATGAATATTCAACATTGGCACAAAATTAGCATAATAATGATTCCCAAAAAACCGCCAGCTAGAAGACAAGAATATCAGATAAGTTAGCACTGGTTAACAAAACTTTTCCGAAGACTTCTCGCGAACTACTGTCCATGAAAACACGAGCTGAGACAATGAGTCACGCAAACCAAAAATCGATAAAAATTCATTCTGCGTTTGTTTGTCTTTGATCAGCTTTTGTAAATAATCGGCCCTCGCTCGTTGCAAATAAACACGGAAACGTGAAAGAAAGTGAAACTCTTAGAGCCGGAATTTGCGTTTGTGTACATGTGTTTTGTTTTTAATCTGCGTGATAAGGGAAGAATCTTCAACCACTTTATATACAGTACAGACGAGGCTTTCTTTCTCGCATACTTACAATAGCGTGCATATCAACGTTTAAAACTTCACATCATTGTTGAAATGAGAGGCGTAAGTTGACAATGAGCCAGAAAACCGACTGACGAATGATGTTTGTCAAATTATGCCTGGCTACAAGATTACCACTTCAGCTTTTTTCCTTTCGAAGCGAGAATTTTATTTCGCACTTCCGCCACTGCATAATAAAAGCTTTGAAAACTTTATTTCTTCATAAGCCTTTAGCCACAAAGTTACCCATAAAATACTCAAAACACCAAACCCCTTCGCCCTTAGGTCAAAAGAAACCATTAATGAACAGGCTGTAACTGCCATCTTATTGTTTTTAGCGGCAACTCTTCCTCTTTCAGTTTTTCAAGGGGACTGTTTACAGGTCATGTAGCGGGTCAAGATTGAGATATTCCGGTTACTGCTTAACCGCGAGCACCGTAATCCACTACGTTAAGAAAATCTTGATTAAAATTGGCAAAAAATCGTTTTTATGTTTCTTCGTTTGAATAAAATCTTCCTACTTATAAATGAAGGCCAACGCTTTTGTTGTTTTGTATTTAATCATGACACTGACATATCAAAGCTGTTCGTAACTGTATATATTTATATAAAACATCCACAAATACAAGTGAATGTTTTTTGAAAGTATTATCTCTTTCGGGCGCCGCTCTCTCAGACCTTGTGGCGCTGTCGAAATGGATAAATCACATGAAATAAATTCGTGAATTTCCTGCCATTCTACTGGCCAAATATGACATTTTTCTGACGGTTAAATATTTTGGGCCTATGGGCATTTGAGTTGGCGGGGAATGGTGAAGGATAACGTACAAAACATGATATTGACCAGGCAGTGGAAGAACACGTGGTCAAAGGATGAGGCCACTGAAATAAAAACCCATCCAAACAAATAAAAACTCTTTGTTATGGAAAATTTGCCTTCGGGCGTTTTCTTCTCGATAATCACAGAAGCAGATGAAATTTTGAAACAAAGAGGTTCATCAAAATATATTTCCAACAAACTCTCATCGAAGCAAGCTGTCACACGACGATAACAGAAGTAAGATCACCTTTGTAAAATTATACTCTTGGCCTTCATCCTCCGAGGAGGAGTGGGCCATACATTATTAAAATAAAACGAAGACTAGGCAGAGGATTAACAATTCTTTCATTCTGAAATTAATTTGAGCTGTATTCTTTAGCTTGAGCTAATAGGTGCATTGTTAATCCTTCTGATAATAAAAAGCACTCAAAGCATGAATTGGTTTAAGTTACATGGAGAAAGACGCGAGCCATCCGTGTGCAACTCGTGAGATAACCGAAGTTCTCGGAATATTTAAAGTTATTAATTTAATCCATATGCAGTTTGCGCTTTCTTACTCGGAGAAAAATTTCTCATGTAAAAACACAGAAGTGACTTGATCTCTGTCTGGGATTTCTCTAAGAGTTTTTAACCTCTCGTTGAATGAAATCTTGCCGATTCGTGACCTGCTCTAACCGCAGATCTTTTGTGTCAAACTGTACTTGAGAACAGATTTAAGTGGTGTGTTCATTGCACCAACAGCGGAAAGCCATAATCATTATTTAAGCCTCTGGCTCGAGCAATTAACCCAAGGTTATGGGGATAATTTAAAGCAAACGCCTCTTGCCCTTTTCTGGACGGTCAAGAAGTACTCTCAAAGCTACCCGAGACCGGGTTATCAAACATTTTTATATTAATTTAAAGTAGCTGCTATATTTACTGGGGGTGTGGTGAACCGCGTTATTTTGCCTTCTCCGTGGAAAATACAGAAATCTATTTTTTCTCATCGTTTTTGTAATCGTGTTTCCAGTCGAACCTTTGATAACTTGCGTTATTAGCAGCTCAAAGCGAGACTGGGAGGAGACAATAGTGCTCATAATTTTAATTTTACTCAATACACAGATGTGATATGAATGGTAAAACAAAATAAAAAATTAATGTTTTGTCTTTGTAAAAGGCGAATAGAAAAAAGTTCAACTTAGTTATCTTAAAATACAACCTCTTCAAACTGTTCGTAACACATACAGCTTCATTTTAAGAATTTGTAAAAATTGTATAATTAGCATCTCGACTGACATGTGGTAGCTGACCAAGCGTTCCGTGTTCTTAGTATCTTCACCAACACATCTTTGCTCTCTGACACCATTACAAAAAAAAAGAAACTTTTTTACCCAAAACTTTTTGCTCAAAACCTTTTTCTCTATTAAAACATACTATGATATACGTTTCTGTGCGGGATATTTATAGGTCTAATCTATTTTTCTGCGAATTACACAAAGATAACATCGTTTGACACCATTCAAATGAATCATTTACAATTGAAAATGGAGCCGAAAAACCATTAACTTTGTCAGTTTTCCACGATAAATGAAGAAGCACTAAACAATTGATATCTGAACAGACATAAACAAAATATGCTCCTGGTAATAAATAGCAAAACAGTTACTGTTCATCAGCCGACAAAATTGATTCTTTTCTTTACACCGCACAATTACACTATTGTTATCACCATAAGTTCACATTGTTTTTTCTTCTATTTCGGAAACAAAAAGAGAAACAACCAATAGTATTGTTGCGTTAAAGCCTCAATATATGATCACACACGGATGAGGGTATTATATTTGTTGTTTTGTAGGCCTTATATTAGCAATATTGCCACGCTGCACAAATACGAAAAATTTGCGATCCTTCAGATCTGATATTTTTCGGGCTCTAGGCAACTGTACACAGAGCGCAAGAATGTGACAGTCTGTCAACAGGTTGTGAACACTAAAAGATGCCTCGACCGCAAACGTTAAAAATCCATCACTACCTTTAGACTTGTTTAAAAATGTAATTATCATTATATGAAAGTGAGGGAAAATTTTTCTCTATACGGAAAAAGTGGAATTATTGTAGATAAAAAAGCTGACGTAAATTTTGTGTCAACAAGTTTGATATCTGGATGACACACTGACAAAAATTTTAGTGCAAAGCTAGAATATCGACTGTTTCAGTATTATTTGTTTTGGGATGGTATTGATATTACATAAACCTTTCCCTTTTTTATTTTCACAAAATATTTCAAAATATTTTATTAAATTTAAACGTGTCAGAGAGCAAAATATGCTTGTTTACGAAAATTCGCCTTCCTTTGTAAAATACACACCCTCAGAGCTAGAAATTACGGCGTCGTCATCACAACTTGTACCATTCATTTATTTTAACTGTGTGAGTAAAATTAAACAGCGCTCAACTGGCACGTAAATAATATAATACCTCGTATCAGATGAGACACTTTCGTAATAACACAAAGAGAAAGTAATTGAACTTCTTCCTGTGTCGCAACCTGACAATTGGTTGATGAGCTGTCCTGTGTGACACTGACAGTGTTAATTTCTCAATCGTTTAAGAATCCTAGTTTTTATGGTACTGGACTGAGACTAGGAGTAGATCAAGATGGTTTAAGGGCCGGGTAGTTAGATTTTTCAAAATATCTTTTCAATGTTTTAAAGATCAATATTTTACGCAGGCTAATAGTTTTCGATCAGCTGACATCACTATTTTGGTATTTCAATTTATACAGGTTTCATTTAGGTTTCAACAAAGTTCTGATTGCCAGGAGTTCATGGATTCCTGTACTTCACAGAACTGTATTACTGTGATTTTAACAGGTTCATAGTTTTCATTTATAACTAAAATTTGTTCCTGCTCTTATAACAAAAATAATAACTAGTTTTCTCGTCAGCCTTTTTTGTCGCTGAGGGGCAAAAGATATCACAGTCGGGTCAATGAGGTCGCATCGAAAGATTAAAATGCTAAATGCACTTTCGCTCGCCTACGCTTTTTTGTTGTTTTCAGTTTAAAAAAAATAATTTCCATCGAAAGCTTGATAATTTTTGTTTGTTTGGAAGTATTATGTTTTTATGACCATTACAAACAATTCTAGCCTGGCCTCCGATAGCGGCAGTCCACCGATTACCAACTGACTTGCGGCAGCCATAAACCCCGTTGCCTGACGGTTTAGGCTCTTTAGCGAGGGGCGACGGGAGGTGTACCCCAACAGAAAACACTGCATCCTCAGCTATGACCCAGCTGTCTCGGTTTACCTTGCCCTGGATACCATATTTGTGGACGAGAGGGAGCTGTGTGTGCTGGGCAAGCATGCAGTTTCTAAATCTGCCCAGGCCTTGGGGGCCATAAACCCGGGGAACTGCAGTTTACCGGTAATAAGGCTCGTCAAATAGCGGTGTGACGGGCCGCCAGGGGCCGTTCCTAACGGTGGGAGAGGCCATCGAAGTCTCACGCCAGCTACCGCCCGCCTTCAGCCGAGCAGCCCTCGGCCAATTAGGTGCTGGCCCGCTGTTCCGCATGCCAGTCTGGGTGATCTGCATGCTGAGGAACTGAAATAGTTCACCTGCTGCTACTACTACTAAACTTCTACGAATTGCCTGTTGGAACGTTCGGACAATGCTGTCTTATGATCAAGACTTCCCGGCCATCGACCAAGTTCGGAAAACTGCAATTATCGATAAGGAACTAGACCGGCTAAACATCGACATTGCTGCGCTATCAGAGACACGCCTACCTGACTGCGGCTCATGCAGAGAGATGAATTATACGTTTTTCTGGCAGGGCTGCCCTGCTGACGACAGAAGAATACACGGCGTGGGTTTTGCAGTGCGAAACTCCATACTGCATTGCACTGAGGAACCTAGAGGAATAAACGAGCGCATCATGTCCCTCCGAGTGAAAACCAGCAAAGGCCATATGTCGCTACTCAGTGTCTATGCACCATCATTACCCTCTGCCGATGAAGAGAAAAACGAATTCTATGACCAACTTGAAGCCCAAATTTGGGCTGTGGCTCGCCGAGACCAACTATTTGTTCTGGGGGATTTTAACGCACGCGTTGGCGCGACCTACGCCGACTGGCCTCGTTGCATGGGAGTTCACGGTGTTGGAAAAATGAACGAAAATGGTCAACGTCTTCTCGAGCTGTGCTCCGATACAGGCCTATGTGTAACCAACACATACTTCAAACGCCCACTATGCCACCGAACATCCTGGCAACACCCTAGATCTAAACACTGGCACCAACTGGACCTAGTCTGCACCCGCCGCTCGGACCTACGCTACGTGAACATCACACGCACCTATCATAGTGCGGACTGCGATACCGACCATTCACTTGTATGCAGTAAGATCCGCATTGCTGTGCGCGGAAGAAACCGTCAAGTCCATGCGGGCAAACCAAGAATAAACGTGGGTAACTGCAAAACGGATGCACGCCGACTTGACTTTCAGGAAAAGTTGTCGCACTTACACCTTCCTGATCCAACGGGAAACGCTGTCCACGACGCAGAGATATGCTGGAAATCGTTCAACCTAGGCATCTACAAGTGCGCAAAGGAAGCTTTTGGAATAGCAACCAGGAGGGACAAAGACTGGTTCACTGAAAACTGCTCATCCTTAGACCCTATACTTGAGCAGAAACGAGAAGCCCTCATCAACTTCAAACGACGCACAACTAGATCAACACTCCACGCACTGCAGTCAGCATGGAAAGTCATGTGTGCTGCCACGCGGCGTGCGGCAAACAATTATTGGCGAGCATTAGCCGAAAGTATACAATCTGCTTTCGATCGTGGAGACCTGCGCACCATGTATCGGGGTATCAAACAAGCCACCGGGCCAAGTAAAAAACCGTGCTACGCAATCAAAGCCCTCGACGGCACACTATTGGAGAAAAAGGAAGATCAACTGTCACGCTGGGTGGAGCACTTCCACACCCTCTACTCTCACAACACTGCTGTCGACCCTGAAGTCATCGACGGAGTTCAGCAACTGGACGTGATGACGGAACTTGACAGGGAAATAAACCTGAAAGAAGTGGAACTAGCCCTAAATTCCCTCCAAGCTGGCAGGGCTCCTGGCCCAGATGGTATCCCTGCAGAGGTCTTTAAGGCAGGGGGATGCGACATGGCGAACCTCCTCCTCCAACTCGCTCATCTCTGTTTCAACAGCGGCAGTGTTCCTCAAGACCTAAAGGACTCAGAAATCGTTACACTCTACAAGAACAAAGGAGAATGCTCTGATTGCGACAACTACAGGGGAATCTCCCTACTAAGCGTGGCAGGAAAGGTCATCGCCCGAATTGCATTACGAAGGCTCCAGGTCTTAGCCGAACGAGTTTACCCCGAATCACAGTGCGGCTTCCGTTCAGGCAGATCAACCATTGATATGGTTTTCACACTTCGCCAAATTCAAGAAAAGTGCAGAGAACAACAGATGCCACTATACATCGCATTTATTGATCTTTCCAAGGCTTGCGACCTGGTCAATCAAGATGGGCTCTTCCAAATGCTAAGCAAAATTGGCTGCCCCCCAAACTTCTCCATCTCATCTCAGCATTCCATGAGAACACCAGAGCGCGGGTCCGTTTCGATGGCAACATTTCCAGCGAGTTTCAGTACAACGGGGGAGTAAAACAAGGCTGCGTGCTTGCCCCTACATTGTTCGGCATCTTCCTGTCACTACTTCTGGACTCTGCCTTCCGGGAATGCGAAACGGGAGTGTATCTCCATACGCGCTCCAGTGGAAAACTCTTCAACGTCAGAAGGCTGCGTGCCAAAACCCTACGCCAGCGCCTTCTTGTGCGCGAGCTCCTATTCGCCGATGACACAGCCCTGGTCGCTCACACGGAGAGCGACCTACAGGCTCTAATAAACCGTTTCAGTGCTGCCTGCAACCGCTTCGGACTCGTCATCAGTCAGCCTAAGACCGAGGTAATGCAGCAAGACAATCACACCGAGTGCCCTGCAGATATCCGCCTGAACAACGAACTGCTCAAGAACACCAACACATTCAGATACCTCGGCTGCACTATATCCTCGTCGTCCCGAGTGGATGCTGACATAAATGCCCGCATCGGAAAAGCGTCCTCGGCCTTTGGCAGTCTCCGTGAGCGCGTATGGGACAACTCTAAACTCACTATCTGCACCAAGATGTCAGTCTATTCTGCGGTCGTCCTCAGCACCCTCCTTTACGGGACCGAAGCATGGCCAACATATGCTAGCCAGGAAAGAAAGCTAAATAGCTTCCACATGCGTTGTATACGCAAGATCCTCCGCATTCACTGGAGCGACAAGATGACTAACGTTGAGGTCCTTGCCCGCGCTAAGATGCCTACCATGTCAGAAATATTGCGGAAGCGACGCCTGCGGTGGCTTGGTCATGTTCGCCGCATGAATGACAGCCGTCTGCCAAAAGCTGCTCTATACGGTCAGCTCGCACAAGGCTCGCGTAAACCTGGTCGCCCCTTGTTACGATTTTTCGATGCCATTAAGAAGGATTTGAAGAGTTTCAACATCCCCATTAACAACTGGGAAAGAATTGCAGATGACCGTAAAAACTGGCGGAGTGCCCTCTTTGATGGTGCAATCCACCACCGCACACAGTGGATCCAACATGAGACCTTGCAGCGACTACGTCAAAACCAATGCTGTGACCAACCGGGTTTCGTCCCCAACCCATGATCCTTCGGGGCCGAAAGGAGCCGACGACGCCGACGACGACTTAATTTACTCTTTTCTCTTGTTGTAGTAATCTCATTATATTTCTTATTTTTTTATTCTCTAGCTGTACTCGAAATAATTGTTAACTTTATATCCTTGTTTAACATTTCAGTACACGCTGTGGAATTTTATCCCCAAGAATCTCTTTGAACAGTTTCGAAGAATTGCAAACCTTTATTTTCTTTGTGTGGGAATTATCCAGGTAAGATAAGATCAGTTTTTTGTGTTTGAAAAGTTCAAAAATCCAAGTGAAAAGTGATTTAAGTTACTTAATTTGGCTCAGTTGCAAAGTCCTTCCAAGGGTTGACAGATTTTCTTTTGTATAATTATGAAAGATTTGTACCACAATTAAATGCAGTTACGTTAATATGATACAATCTTTGTAGTTATGAAATCAATGCAGTTTAACTATGTAATTGCAAAAGAGAAGTCTGAAAAAACTCAGGCAGCTACATTTGTATCATGGTTATAATTATGCAACAACATTATGGTCTTCACAGTTATGAATCAAAGCAATTTACAGCAATTGCAAAAGAGAAGCCTAAAAAAAATTCCACATTTGTCCAGAAAGGATTGCAATTACAAAAATTAAGAAAAACAAGTTTTTTCAAATGTTATGAAAAATTAAAAATTCAACAAGTTAAGAAACCCCCTAAAAGAAAATTGCAAATTAAAATACCAAATAAGAGATTTGAACCGGTGACCTCTGCAATACTGGTGCATTGCTCTAACCAACAGAGCTATCTTAGTATTAGGAGCAGGTCAATCATAGTAGATCCATAATATGTGGCGTCACATGGGAAAACGTACACTAACGGTTTTCCGTTTAACGGGCAAAATTTAACGGTCAATGAACGGTTTGTGAACGGTTTCTCAAACGTTTTTAACGGTTTCTTTAACGTTTTTAACGGTTAGGTAAAAAACTTTAACGGTTTGCAAAAGCGCTTTAACGGTTTGCCCTCATTTTCTTAACG
>JAOCPT020473673.1:0-12917 GCA_026546935.2 Palythoa grandiflora | reverse complement strand
GAAAAAAAGTGGATTTACAAAGCTTGAGTTATGTGACGTCATTCCGTGATTTATGTTCAGTTATATAAAATAGATTTCTAGCCAATCAGAATGCGCGATATTTCAGGATTATTTTCTAAAGTTTGTTTAACCTGATTTAATAAAAGCCGCCTGGGACCAAACGCCGCACCAAAAAGTTTAAAAAACCAGGGTGAGTTCTGATCTTTGGGAGTAAAATTTCAGACTATTTCCAAACTTGTTCTAAGCCTTTGCCCTGATTTTCCAGACTCAAAAATTAGATCAGTAACAGTTTCAGACAAACATTTTACAACATAATCTGACAGTTTCTATTGGCTGTGTTGTGTTGTGTAAGTTTGAAACTTATCTACATGACAGTCAACAGAGCGTTTTCACACAATCTCCAGAGACACAAAAGACAAATGATGCTGCAGCCATGTTGGGGTTCTATACAAATGAAATAATAAAAATTCTTTTGTTCACGGTATACCAACATGGCTGCTATGACGTCAGCTGAAAGCGTACTGTACACATAAAATTGCACTTTGTATTTACAACTTCTACTGTAGAATCGTTGGGGGATCATTTTAGTAGGTATCAATGGGTGGTTTTTTGCCAGAATTAAATCACACCAAAAAAACGCAGACTTTTTCCAGACGTTTGCTCTGTTTTACAGATTTTTTCCATACTTTCCAGAAATATTTTTTATTTCCAAACTTTTTCCAGTTTTTCTGACTCCTTTACAAACCCTGTTTTAAAAAGTTAAAGCAGCATCTCAATATTTAGTTTAATGAGATGGTACTTCATCATGAGCTGGCCAGCACAGTCAACTCACAGATACATATCATTTCTTTTCTATTAAAATCATTCTCAATCATTTACAAAGGTCATCATGTGCTGAACCAACACTTGCCACATCATCATCATGCAATGATTTAATTAGAACTGTCTAGCAATGACAAATTCTAAATGACATTCCAAAAGTCTATTTACATGAATAAAGGTATATAGAAAAAGGTCAACATTTCCAGTGCTAAATATTATGAACAAAAGGAACTTTTTGCTTATTTCTACTAGGGAGCATTTAAAAATATCCAATAAACGAATCTCAATCAAAATCTAAAAAAATGATATGGCAATGGCAACATTAGTTTTGTAAATAAACTCGAACTTTGGGGTTGTCCCCAAAAATAGCCAGTAGTCAGCTAAATCCCTAGGGGGGGCAATGAACATTAACGTCCTAGCTTAATAGAATGCTGTGATTCATGCGAAACTATCATTCTCTGAAGAAGACCGCAGAAGGCAATCAAAAATTTAGAGACAATTTTACTCTTTTAGATCTGTTCGAAATGTTTTTGAATTTCCAGCTAAATCAAGCAGCTACTTTATAAGTTATTTCCTTTGGGGATTCAGGTTGGGCAGCAGTCATCATTGGAACCTCTCACCGCACACCTCTCCATTGTTCTCATTCACCATTGCTGGCAAAAATTTTGCCTGAGAAGAATGACTAATCACTCATCTGACTCACCTATCCGCTAAAAATCACCCACCTTGTCGAAAAAAAAACCCAGTTATATTTGCAGTTTCTCTTTTAGGACTTATGTCATTTACTTTATTGCTAAGAAGGTGAAAATGAAATATAACAGAAAAACTTTGGAGTGTGCTATACTTAGAGTCATTTCATCCTTTCAAATACTTCTAAAAGGTGAGGCAAGCCTTCTTTACTTGCCAAGATTTTAGAATGGCAAGCCCTGTTTTCCACCTTGTTTTTGCACAAACCTACCTAAGTTGTACCCATTTTCGATAATGTTTCATGACTTTAATAAAAATCCCATGACTTTCCAGGCATGGCAAATAAAATTCTTTCTGGGTCTTCCATGATCTATATGAAATCTGTCATGGAGGTGTGCTTCTTTCTCATTCTCTCTTGCTGGTAATTTTTGAATTCCTGACACTAAAAAGTGGCTAGCACTGTAGAGAGTATTCTGTAGTCACTTTAATCAGCAGTAAATGTGAATTGGAAACTGGTCCATAGAAGAGTTTATTTTTGTCCTGTATTTCTTGATGGCCGAGGTGATCATCAAACTGTCCAACTGTTGCATACTGGCAGGATGAGCATGATAACTGTTAAGAGATAAAGGATATTCAATTCATTTTTAAACCTAACCAAACAAGCGCTACAACAAACAACACATGGGTGCAGACCGTAAGGTCCTCCTTATCTGCTTTAAAGTACAAAAATGCAGAATAAGTTTATGAAATGTTATATATCTAATTACAACTGTGCTTGAACATACAATTAGATTCCATTTATGCTTAATAAGTCTTTGTCTAGCTTAACTTCCTTTATTTAAATTTCTCTGACTTGAACTCTTTTTTCACTCACATTGTATTCATTTACTCATTCCATTTACTCATACATCATGAAGCCACTGGAATGTAAGAACATTATCTCGCTAGTTGATACTGTTCTTGCATCTCTAAGTCATTAATAACCAAAGGTGAGTGGCTATTAAGAGTTAATATACTTTTCTGACATTTATGCTGGTGTTTTAACAGCCTTCTCACAAGACTTCTGTGTCAGTCCCTTTTCCAGCAATGTTTGCCAAACGCAGTTGAACATTCCACTCTCAAAACTCAGCAATCAAAGCAAGGTAAGGGGCTGAATGACACACTGAAGAACAGCTATGAGGTCATCCATGATGTTTCCAAAAAAAATGGGATATTACTTGAACTATTTTACATTTGGACTCTGACTAGCTACTTAGGGGTACTTAGTTCACATAATGCAGGTATCCATGTTATGCCCAAGGGGAAGGAGATTGGCAAAGTGAGGAATTTATTTTACCAAAAATTTTTGTCAAAATCTTCTCCTTGGAAAAATAATTTCAAGTCAAAAGCATTAAAGTTGTGGAGAAATTTTGTCAAACATATAAAAAATAAATTAATGGAGAATGAACCAACACCCATATGTACTGTGTCAAAAGCCAAGTGCTACCTTGGGATAGCTTGCTCCTGTGTTAAATTCTTCTTTCATAGCAACCTTCACCCTCCTTACCCTCCATCCCATGGGCATAGCACTGGTCTATAAAACAACTAGTTGTTACTGTTAACAATATATCATAACAGTGGCTTTGCAACTTACCTTGAATATCAGACAAAACTCATTTCTGAAGAATGAATTGTTCAATAAACTCATTTTGTTCACTCTCTACTTTCTGTAACGATTCACACTGCACTTGAAACCTAGAGGGAAACATCATGTAGTAATAAATTATTCAATAAAATATAAAGTTCAAGCTAAAGCTAGCTAAATCCAATTATGAACCTAAGTGGCCCATTGGAGCCGGTGCTTTTCTCCGGTTTCTGTATTGTTAAGCAGATGAAAGTCATTGACTCCCCCTGGACAGAACACTAATCCATCACAGGTTAGACCCCAGCAGAAGCTGGTACTCATTTTACTGACCTTGGGAGAATGGAAAGCTGAGTCAACTTTGGCGGAAAAGAAGGTCACATAAATGTTCAACACTCAGCTGAGCCAGGAGTTGAACCTGGGACCTTGTGGTTAGAAGACAGAGATCTTACCACTGTGCCAATCACACCGCCTTAAAGTTCAAGTTGCACAAAATAGTTACCTTTCTAACTGAGTTTTCTTCTCAGCTATCAATGCTCGTAGTTGCTGTTGTTGAGCTTCTCTCTGTTTTGCAATGGACTTCAGGAGGTTTCTTGAGCCGATTGCCTGAAAAAAGCATCACAGAAATTTATACTTCTTCCTCATGAAGCGTAACCCAGTTTGCGAGATAAGAGAGGAGGGTGGAAAGGCACAGAAACAATTTGACCTTAATTAATTTATGAAGACAGAAGAATTGACAAGCAAAAGAGGATAAAATGTGTCCTAGCTCCTCAACAAACACAAATACCCTTACAATCAATTTCGAAGCGATTTTTGTTAAACTTTCCACTAAGAGTGAGTGACCATCACAACACAGCAAGCTCTAATTAGGTGAGTGCCCAATAAAGCCAAATGAAATAAGATGGGAGTCAATTTTTTCTGAAGGAGAAAAACTAGAGCATCTAGAGAAAAACCCTGAAGTTAGGTTAAGACTGACAAGTCACAGCTCACATTCGAGCACAGCAATTAATCCTGAGTCCATACTGACAAGTCTCAGGCCACGTGCAAGTCCAGCATTAAATCTTGGGTCCATACTGACAGGAAGTATGAGCACTACTGCTGGACTATCCTGATTCCCTATGTTAACCCCTATTAAAGCCCTAAACATGACAAATAATGTGTTGGTAAATCCTCCCATCCGAGCTCCATACTTTCTATATAAGCAGTTTGGGGGAATTTGGGTTTCCAACTTCCACAGCTTATTTCTTATTACCTTATTTCTTATTAGTTTTACAGATCTAAAAAACGTACGCTTAACTTTAAGGATTTGAAACCAGTCATAAAAATTGGACCAATTCTAAAACTGAGTGAATAAAAAAAGTTTCTGAATAGCATTCGCAGCATCCTAATTTAAAGAATGTTCGATCTGATAAGGTGTACCGTGTTTAACCGTGTTTTTCGCATGACCTTCGCCCTGTTTCCACGGTGATGTATGGTATGAGCAACAAACCAGTTACAGAGCTCTTTACCGTGGTTGTCTCACCTTCATTTTTTCTTTTTCTACTTCTTTTGCTAGCGAATCAACCATATCAATAAATCCACCGACGATCCTCTGAAACTCAGCAATTTCTAGGGAAACAAACAACAAAACAAAGCGATGGATATTGTAGAAAACAAACTGTGTCGATACGCACGGACAGCTGCTAAATTTCTGAATACTGTTTAATACTAACTATCCACGAAATCTTTACATTCTTCTTTAAGCTCAGTTGTCTGCTGACTTATTTCAGGTTCTAAAACCCGCACTTTGTTCAGTTCATCAAAGTAAAATCTACTTGGCCCGTCCGCCATTTTTATTTACAAGCATGAAGTGATCCCCCGCGAAGATCAAAGTTGTCAGCGGTTACTACCATGAAAGGCAAGGAACTCTGGGAATGTGGTGATTCAAGTGTTATTTTGGGAAGTTTGTCAAAAATACTATAAAAGGATTTAAAAATAACAAACATCTTAATTCTCGTCCACACAGCTCGTTTGATCTTGTTCTTGGGAAAAGAATAATGTCAGGCGATTCGGGAGAAACACCGCACACGACAACAATTCGCGGTGCGCCGACGAAATATGTAAAATTAAACGTTGGGGGCTCGCTGCACTACACAACTATTGGAACTTTGACAAAGCAAGACAGTATGCTACGAGCGATGTTTAGTGGCCGAATGGAAGTACTTACTGATACGTCAGGTATTTCTTCGCTTTTAATAGAATTTTAATACACAATCATACCGGAGAATGTTTATAAAACGGCGTGAAAAACTTGTTTTAACTCTTAACTGTTTGTTTGACAGCACGTATTTCTCGTTCTATAAAACAGAACTTTGTAGTGTGTTCTTGGCAAATAGAATTCACACAACAACACAGTACATTGTGAACCAACATTCAGTCTGTCCGACTCTCCTAATGTTTGTTTCTTTATACCCGTTTGCTGCAAAACCTGTATTAAAAACGTTCTATATATACATAATCACAGCACAACATTGGCATTGCTATGAATTTGAATAATTAATGTATAGAATAATTAAAATTAATATATGATGATATTAAATAGATTATAAAAACGTTTTTTGTTTTGCTTATTATGGTTTTTACCTTAAATGTGTGAACTTTTCAAGTTAAAACTCAAAAATCTCGGAAGAGAAATTAGAATAGGAAAAGTTCCAGTTTGTTTAGTACAAAGTTTTTGGAATTAACATAAAATTATATCTTTTTAAAAACAAAAATCATGATAAAACACTTATTGCCCCTGGCATTGGCTTTCGTGAGGAAGTTATCCCAGGTAAAGGTGGGGACTTTTCAAATGCCTAGTGTAATTGCCCTACCTACAGGGGCACATTTCAACAATTTCCCCAGTACCTGGGGCACCTCAACTGTTACTATGGTATAGTTTATGCTGCTTTTCATCAATAATAATACTATAGTCCTCTGTCAAATGTTGCATGAAACACATTTACAGTTCTGTTCAGTCTTGAAATGTATGAAATTAAACATTTTCAAAACAAAATAATTGCAAGTCAATTTTGAAAACATTTAAAAACAAAATAATCAAATTACTGTCACTGTCAATATGATGCGTAGGTTATTCCAGGTAACCAGCACCTTAACTTGATCTATAAAAGTATATTTAATATACTGTAACACATAAAAGGTGAAATAAAGTACTTGTTGTTGTCGATACGTGTATTCCACATGTCTGAAACACAGATCACATTTGATCATTCTTTCTATATAGTTCTTGGCAAGTGATTTGTGTTGATCATTTTAGTCCATAGTTTGAATTTCCCATGCACTGCCATCTTGAAATGAAACATTTTTTTGGTGCATTGCCAGACTCTTACTAATTCATTACTATTATTTTTATCGAGAGTGGAGACTGGAATTGCAACACAAAAATGTCACATTTCAAGATGGCAGTGTACAGCAAAGTCAAACTGTAAAAACAATCAAAATAAATCACTTGGCATTAATTAGCTAGTATGCACAGAGTTGTCAAATCTGAAGTCCTGATATGGACACATACTAGAAAACATCTCATATAAGACCAATGTTATTGTTGGTACAGCTTAGGATCCCAGTGAGTTCTGTATTTAGCTACCATGTAAGGCTTCCTATCAGTTTTTTGTTGTTGTTTTTTTTAATGATATAATAACACCATTATTAATGTCAAAAGTTGAAGGTTTGTCCTGATTGAAGAAAAATTGGTTTTGAAATTCCTTTTTATAATTAATTAATTCATTTGACATAATATTTTATTACTTTTGTTGCTGTTTTTAGGCTGGGTTCTTATTGATCGATGTGGCAAACATTTTGGGACAATTCTGAATTTTCTCCGTGATGGTTCAGTTGTGCTACCAGAGAGTCAGGTGGATTTGCGGCAGCTTATGGTTGAGTCCAAGTATTACTTGATTGAACCACTTGCACAACAGTGTGAAAATGCATTGGCAAAAAAACAAGAAAGCTGTGATCCAATATGTAAGGTTCCGCTGATTACATCGGCAAAAGAGGAAAGGATGTTAATCACCACAAGTCATAAGGTTAGTCGTGCTAGACTTTGTGACCTAAACAATAACATAAACTGCTTTGTTTTTCCCAAATTTTAGAGTAGCTGTAAGAGTTAGAATTGTTAAAAGGACAACAGACTGCACTACCAATTAAAAACCCCAACTGGCTGGAGGCAGACCAGGTGGCTTTTTACAACCTGGGGATTGGGGGTGATACCAAAATTCTGGGTGCAACTAGGTAATAAAGTTTTTTTCGTGATCCGTTGTTGGCCAGGGTCCAAAAAAATTGGTGACGCATTACTGGGGTGACAAAAATGCAATCGTGATCCATTATTGCCTTAAAACTAAGTTTGAGATTCATTGTTGTACCCAAATTCTGTTATCATGATGTGTTACTGTGTTCAAAATAAGACCGTGACTTGTTATCTGGGACCCCCCATTACCACATTGTGTGGTGCTGCTGATCCTCAGAGGTCTGACGTTGTTCTAGAGCAGAATTGGTTAATTGTTTTGGCTGTTTTTGATTAACTGTTCCAGACTATCCTCAAAAAAACTCAACCCAGTTTTAGACTAAACATTACCCAAAAAGCAGATAAAAAAAGATATTTGTATAAAAATTTCTAAAAAAAGTTCACATTTATCAGTTGTAAACAAACCAGAATTACTATATACCCTGTTCCATAAACTTTGGAAACTATTAAAACTTGTTTTAGACTGAAATATTTGTGAGTTGTATATTCTGGGCCTGAAAACCATATCCTGAACAGCAGCACTTACCCATATAGCCAATATATGGGTGTACTGTATCATACTTAAGGATTCCCCAAAGACAGTGCAGCCAGTGATCAGAGCATGATTTGGTTCTTATGTACTATACAACCACATTCAGATCTGGTGCCGAGACCACTTTTAAAAATTTGCTGTACTCTGAATATAGATGCCCTCTTATTAGTGAAGTGACTGACTGACTGACTGACTGATTGTCAACTCTTTTGAGAATCTTGCTATTCATCTGATATTCTTAATTGTTGGTGTGTGGATCCTTGCCACTGTACAATGTGTACATTTTAAATCAGTTAGTGTTAAATGTCAAATTTCAACTTTTGCTCCACTTGACCCAATTTACTGATATTCCCTTGTGCTAAGAGAACCTAAAAGTTTTCATTCTGGAAAAATGCTTGAGACAAAAGTTCTTCTTTTACTGATATTATTACAACTACCTCAAACTGTGTAATCCATCTTACTTATTAACTTTATTAAATCTTATTCTAATTTTTCAGCCTATCGTAAAGCTTTCATACAACAGATCAAACAACAAGTACTCATACACGGGGTAAGTTGTGTTATTATTTATCACAATCATGACAAATAACTATTTTTATATTGTCCAAGAGGGCTCCATAATGAATCTGGTGATCTGATTGTTCCTTAGGCAGTAGATGTAATTTTCTGTATCTGCCCGTAGATGTGGGATGCCTTCTTGAATTTTTGCCCTTCTGTTTACTGAAATTGAAACAGATTTTTTACTGACATTTAAGCTTTTACTAACTTCAAATTAGAAATTATTCTTTACAGTTTGAAATAAAAATACTCAAACAAAAACATTCTTCTGTTTTTAAGATTATATTTACCCTTTTCCAGCTCAGTTTTTAATAAGTCACAAAAAAAGTTTAAAAATTGACAACTTCAGAATTTGATTTATTGAAACCGTGAACAATTTCAGAATCTAATTATAAAGACAAAGAAAATAAGTGGTCACTTCGTAGAGTTTCAAACACTGGTTCAAAAGTTAGGGCATTAATTTTTAGTTTATGTGAAATATCTTTTAGCCAGGAGGCACCTACCATTAATTTTGTCCTGATTTCAGTTGATCGAGGTGTCAGTCCAATTATCATTTCTGTTTGTTCTTTATAACAATTTTAATAAAGGTACCATTCATTTTTGAGGTAGGGGAAGCTGTGAAATCTAAGATGTTTTCTCAAAAAATGGGAATAACCCCTCTGTCTTTCACAATGATTTTTTAGGTGTTCCCCTAAAGGCTGATTTACACGGCAGAGTTTTTGCCTACAACTGTTGCGTGCAACTCGCCCACAACATATTTTAGTAGCCATTTACATGTGTGCAACTTTTGGTTTGCAACACAAAAAAGTCATAATAATAAATAAATGCAGTTTCCTCGGTCTGCCTAATGGAAAACTTGGGGAAACAACAAAGAAAATGGCGGAAAGAATGTAAACTGCAGTATTAATGATTATAACAATTGCCTTGAGACGAAAAATGTAGACGTTGTGCAAAATCTGTCTCGGAAAAAAAACCCAGTTGACTGGCGACAAACAAGTCGGGGAGTTTCGAGAAATTTTACAAGACTTAATTTACAAGATATAATCATCGTTTTGGTAGTTATACAGAACTGGCTCGTTGTTTCAGAGGTCTATATATATTTTTTATTTCTTAAGAATTTAATATAGTATTCTTTGCGTCCTTCTTTGTTAGTTTTTTTATGTTATACAAGCAAACTCATAATTACGTTAAAAAAGTCATAACCTTATTTAGAGGACTCATTATTTATCAGGATGACCGGCTAGGGTAATTTATCTCAATTTTGTCAAGTCCCAACTTTAAATTTCATTAATTTTTCAATACCTGTAAAAGACTCCTCAAAATTTTTTCAAAACCCTGTCTGCAAAAAATAAGAGTAAATATGGGTAATGACTGTGTTTTTTCCTACTCTTGAAAATTAAAGAGTTGAAATAATACGTGAAATAAACAAAACTATGCATGGCACAATAATGCTTGTTTACAGTTTGATAATAGCACTAGTTTCACTTTCAGTTTACTGCGACTTTTTTACAACTTTTATATCGGATGGACTTATTTGACCAGCAGTTTGTACTCAAGGAAATTGGTTACGTTTTTTATGAGACGCCATTCTCTGCGGTTCATCTACATTTTCTAAAACCCGATTTCATTTCTGATCAAATGAAGTTGTACTTGATAATTAAATATAAAGATAATTGAATAAAATTGTAGCAAAGAGAAAATGCTTAAAGGAAGATGATTTAATAAATATTCCTCGATTTTTTTTATAGTCAATCAGATGACAACCTTCTCAAGAATATTGAACTATTTGACAAACTTTCTCTGCGATTTAACAGAAGAATTCTATTCATCAAGGATTTAATAGGAAGCAATGAAATCCTCTGTTGGACTTTTTATGGTAACGCCAAGAAAATCGCTGAAGTATGTTGCACCTCTATACTCTATGCAACAGAAAAGAAACAGACCAAGGTTGAATTTCCAGAAGCTAGAATTTATGAAGAGACTTTGAATGTCTTGTTGTACGAGAACAGAGGAAAACCAGACGCTGAACTTTTGAGTGCGACGCGTGGTGCTGTTGGCGCACGGCGATTTCATGAAGAGGACGAGGAACCTGTGAGAAGACACAGATCAGGAAATGATTAAATTTGTGTAAAAAGACTTATTGCAATCATAATTAAGAACGCATTCGTGCAAATATAAAACCGATCTCTGGATAAAATTTGAGCTTTCGGCAGCTGTTATTCTACAAATCTTTCTCAAACTGTGTTTGAAAACTAATTTCCAGAATGGCTTGTAGAATGACAGCCGAAAGCTCAAATTTTATAAAGTTTTTACCTAGAGGTCGTTTTTATATATTTTACATTTATGGTTCTACCTGGATGCTCTTCAGTTTTTATACTTAATTTATGCTTTAACTTTAGGACTTTTGTTTTGGAATTTAAAACCCAAAGGCAGAAATCCATTTACTTTGTGAAATGAAGGGTGAAAGTGCACATATAGAATGTCACCTTCTTCTTGAGTCGGGAGTGATTTCAAGAAATAAAACTTGATGGACATTCTGCTTCATTATTAGCATGCAACTTTATATGGAGAAAGAGCCAAAATAAAAAGGAATTGAGTTTAAAACTTGAGAAAGGTAAAGAAAATGAGACTAGCGACCAAAATTTGGTTCTGTAAGCTGAAAACATGCAGTTTAAAAGAAAAATCGGTGTCCAAAAAAATGCAATACAGCTGGGTGGCAAAATTGTTAAAGTGTTCTTACATTCTAAAAGTTGTACAATTCCACTGAATATTTAAAAATGTATCACAAGAACAGTATTTAACGTATCGGTCTCATTTTTATTTTGGAAAGCTATCAGTTTAATATTAATTTAGATTTTTTTAACTTGTGCCTCATTTAAAGAGAAAGGCTCGGATGCTAATGAAGCAAATAATGTAAACAAAGATTCGAGTATTTCCAACAAAGTCCTAAGTTTGACGCTTTAACATAAAGCAAGAAATTGGCGGAGTCACATACAGTACTGAAATAAAGTACTTGTTACTGTTGAAATAGAATGGTTTCTGAACGTAATTTTAGAATATAATTGCAGCACTTCCTGCAAAATGTAACTGTGATAAACAACAGAGTCCGCAATGTAAACGAGAGAAAAAGCAAAATGTTTTGCTGGGGAGCAGAAAAGTGTCCGCATTTACGTAATAGAGACCTTAAGCAACGTGGAGGCCGACGGCGACGGGTCATGAAAAATATGACTTATGATTTGCTCTTTACTTCTTTCTGCTGATCATTAAGTTTTATTTTTCTCCGCGTCATTAAATGTTCCTCCGTGAAGGAAAGAAATGTTGAGATTATTTTTGTTTTTACGTCCTCGTCGTCTCAAGGACTCCAAAAAGGTTTTTTCACGTTCTGTTTTTAGCAACAAGAACGTGCACAGGTGGTCAGCCAGGTGTATTCCAGCGTGCAGATATTGTATTTACTATTTTTCTTTCACGTCGTTGGCGTCGCCGTTCTCGCTGGTTAAAAGGTCTATAATAGCGAAAGTCGTTAATAACGATAGTGAGTTTCAATAATTTCTATGTTATTTTTCACCGGGGCCAGGTTTTGCCATATTGGCTGGTGTCCACAGTAGCGAGGTGTCTACACCTTTACCACATTTTGATAATCACCAGAACATCAAGCAATGGAATACCGGGGACACTTTATTTTAGTATCAAAATATATTGTGGACACTGTAAGTTAAAAGAAGTACTCCATTTAAACAGAGAACAAAATAAATGAAGAAAATAACTTAATATTATGAAAGATTTTAAATAAGGTTAGGTCCGGGCCAAACGTCAGACGTCACATTTGTTGCAAAAGAGTAAATTCTATTGTAGGCAACAGAACAAAGAATGGGCTCCGTTTTTTAAATTTTTTTTCGTGTCACAAATTTCCAACGCATGCGCAGCACGAAGCTGGTGTACATTTCCGTCACAATCATCCACGATTCATGAATCACAAATTGAATAAAATTTCTGCGAAATGCGATTCACAATTCGTAAATCGCAAATCGTATAAAATTTCTGCGAAATGCGATTCTCAATTCGTAAATCGCAAATCGTATAAAATTTCTGCGAAATGCGATTCACAAATCGTAAATCGCAAATCGTAAAATTTCTGCGAAATGCGATTCACAAATCGTAAATCGTAAAATTTTTGCGAAATGCGATTCACAGATCGTAAATCGCAAAATTTTTGCGAAATACGATTTGCAAATCGCATAAAAGTTACAAAAAATATAATTCACCATTTCTGAATTGCAAATCGTAAAAAAACACGATTCACGACTTTAAGATCGATAAGTTTGATTTCATTCCTAACATAAAAAATTGATCATAAGGCAAAGTTCGGCTCACGTTCAAACCAAGAAAACAAACCTTGTTATGAAGAAACCATGCAT
>JAOCPT020473571.1:0-12920 GCA_026546935.2 Palythoa grandiflora | reverse complement strand
GTATTTCCTCGAATAAATGCCGCCCTTGAATAAATGCCGCACCCGAGAGCCAAAATATTAATAAATGCCACCCTCGAATAAACGCCGCACCCTGAAACAGACATCAAGTGAAACATCGAGTTTATGACGCTCACTTTTTACAAGTGCAGTGCGGAGTTGTTTAAAATTGTAAGTTTAAAGTTTGAAAGGTACAGACGGAAATCCGCAAAATCGAATTTATCTGATTTCTTACGGTTACGTGTTTGCAAGCACAATAAGTTGTAGTACAGTCAGACAAAGAGCAGTATCATTTTTTCTACTTCTCTAATTCTTCAGGATTTTAAATAAACGCCGCCCTCGAATAGACGCCGCACCCAAATCATGAAAAATTTAATAAATGCCGCAGTGTTTATTCGAGCAAATATGGTAATTTTTCATCACTCAACCAAAATGTAGCATATGATGATAATAATTATGGTTACTAACCTGAGCAAATGGAGTCACCAGCTCCTCAACTCTCGTTCTACAAAAGCAACAACAGAAAATTTTAAATTACAAAAATGAAACCAAATAACTGAGTTAACTATCAAAATTAATACAACATTAAACTTATCAAATTTGGTACAAACTTGAAGTAAATATCCTGTTTACATTGTAAATGAACTCTTGCAGACTGCTATTAACCATTTCAGCCCCAGGCAATTTATCAACATCTAACTTCTCCTTACATAATTCAAACAAAATAATATAACTGGTAATAAGAATTGATCAAAGTGAATAAGCTGTGGAAGTTGAAAAGCCAAATTCTCCCAAACTGCTTATATTGAAAATATGGTGCTGGGTTGGGAGAATTTACCAACACATCATTAAGCTCCAAACTCAAAAAATGATGTTGATATTCATTTCTTGGTAAATTCTCCCAACCAAACAACATACTTTCCATATTAGCAGTTTGGGAGAATTTAGCTTTTTAACTTCTGCAGATTATTTTACTTGATCAATTCCTTATAATTTATCTCATCACCAGTAAATTTAGTTTTGTTTAAGGCCCAGTTCATACATCATGCTTCTGCCATGCCGAACCTAATTCTTGGATTAAGTTCGACAAAATCATGGCAGAAGCACAATGTCTGAATCAAAGATTTTAATTTGCTGCTGCAGTGTAATTAAGTTCGACATAGTCGGCCGTGCTACATGACTCAGGCACGGCAGTGGTTCATACGTCATGCCTATGCCGTGTCGAACTAAATGCATAAATTTCGGAAATGCATTTTTGCGGGATTTGTTGTCCCGCAAGTAGCTTTCTTTCACTGAGCATGTGCAACGAGTCTTTGTTTATTACTGTTTATTACAAAAATGGCTGCCTTCCAGCCAAATTTGAATGTTCCTTCCTCCTTAGTTTCCGATGCCGCAGAGTTTGATAATTCATAGGAAGATGAACTATCTTTTGAGGAAAGTGTTACACTAGCTGATTGTAAAGAACAAGACAATGAGGAAGCGAATGATGATGTTGAGTCAGTGTCTTTGCAAACAAATCGTTTAAACTCGGGTTCAAAGAAAAAGGTGGGAAGAAGACCAGCTTGGAGGGAAGACGACGTCAATGACCTGGTAGATATTGTGTGCAACAGTGATTATTTTCAAAGAAAGATTATTTTTACCAACTCAAAGAATACGAAGAACAATGAGATTTATGGCCAGTTGTTGAAAGATTTGAAAGAAAAGGCTCTTGTACGAGGAGACGAATTTTCATTTATTGTGACTCAAGTGAGGAACAAGTTAAAGAAGCTGAATGTAAAAAGGCAGCTCTCACAATAATTAAGTTTGACTCTGGCATGACGTCTGAATTGAAGCTGTGCTTGTGCCGTGCTTCTGTCGACCCAAATTATGATTAGGTTCGGCATGGCAGAAGCACAACGTATGAACTGGGCCTTAGTTATGCAAGGAGAAGTGAGATGTAATAAATTGCTTAAGAATGAAAGGGTTAAAACAGTACTCGAAAGTAATATCCAACCATAATTCATTATTTTAAACTCTGTGCATATGAGCAAGTATGAAAAGACTCATTGACAAATAATAAACTATTAATAATATTATTTAACAATGGTGAGAAACAAAATAATTGTGTGAACTTTCAAGCAAGGTGGTTTAATTTTCTCTGAAATCAAAACACAAGTTTTCACCAATTAAAATTAATTGTTATTGAAAATTTTTTATGACCTGTTGTTTAAAAGAAGAAATAAAGCAAAAATGAGCCCAGATTATATTTACATGGTGCAAACTGGACAACAACTTTCTGTGCATATGAAGGAAGTTCACACCACAGACAGTGTTGTCAAATTATATAGATTCAGTCTTCCTTCAGAAGCTGGAGTGCCTAGGGACCTACCAGTCCCCACCTCTTTGGAGGTGCCTCATTGTGGTGTTGGGGTGAGCCCAGGTTAAAAGTTGGGTTAACGATTCCAGGGGAAAATTGGAGCACATGAAGCTCCCTGGCCAACAACCTTCCATCGAGTGGATTTTTACCTGGTTACCAAAACCAACACACAATTTAAACCAACCTTCCACAGTCCCTGTGGATTGGGATAATTATTGGCCTGACATGAGAACAACTAAAAAGGCCTGCCGAGAACAGAGTTTGCAGGAGAAATCTGGTGGAGGCCTAAGTTCCAGTAGGAGTGAAGGGGATTAAGATAAAGCAGGACATTCTAAAGTTCTCCCAAAAGCAAAGGTTGCAGGGTAGAGGATTAATATGATCATACAATAGATTACAATTTTGACACCTGACAGAAGACTAACAGGTTTTGGTAAAATAAAAATATTTTTGGAAAGAAAGGAGCAGATCTAGAGAGGCACATAAGTAAGAGCAGAGTGATGCAGTGCCACTCTATGGGGAGAATTCTGCATGAAATTCACCTTTTAAAATTGGGCAGCTCTGTACCGGAGACATGAACCTTACCCTTCACTAAATGAATGATGTCTTGAGGTAATACATTTTGGTGCAAGCTCAAATTCACTGTCAGACTTATACAAGAAAGATTCTCGGCGGCCTGAATGATGAGGCAGCTGAAGATGCTCAACCTCAGGTTTGTCCAAGGAATCTTCGCCCCCAGAAATTGAGTGTTTGGCTCTGTGCTCTCGTTTTCTTGGAAAACTACAATAAAATAAAGATAGATTAATCACATGGCTTTGCAACTAATTTGTGGTTCATTCTGATCCACTACCTTGTCAATGTACCTTTCTGTATAAAATCAAGATAATCTATTTTCCTTCCTTTAATGTGTTTCAAGAATATGAACTGCAGCTCTGCTTCCATCACTGGCTGCAGAGCAATCGATAAAATACAGTATTAACGTCATTAGTATCTAAGCCAGTTCAATAAAAATAAAAAAAGATAATGATATAAAATTATTTTCTAAGTATTACTGCACTTAAGATTATTTAATAACTGTTCAATGGCAGGTCTTGAACTCTCTAATTTTAGGGGCATGACCATTTTGACCACAAGATTTTTTCTAAAGGGCACCAAGTCAATCGTCAAATGGCACCAAGACCATACCAATCGTTTTTTTCAAGGGCACGTGGCAAACCCTAGTTAGCGGTGGTCATCTGAAAGTGTTTGTTCTGTGTATTTTTGAGGGTACTGTATAAAATAGTGGTATTGATATAATATATGTACAGTAACAGAAACTTTTATTTAAACGTGCTATTCACTTAACAAATCAATTACGAAACAATGTAACTTCATTTTTAAACGTATTTCTTAATGGCACAGCAGCACCCAAAAGAAATGGGGCAGGCCATTTGTGGCCGTAAATCATGCACAATTGTGAGGGCAGGGCCGTTGTATATTTCAAGCCCTGGAATGGTAACACTTAATGATTCAAACCCTTACAGCAAGGCCTTTAGAAAAGTTAAAACTCAAAGGAAACCAAGCTACTTACTATCCTTGGGACCAGCCTTAAAATGTTAACTACACTGACAGTAGCACAAATTGATAAATTAACAGTATAAATTATCTTATGAAATTTCTTCAAACTGGTCAGCAACCAGGGTTTGTTTTTAAATCATTATTGCCTTAAAGATTCAGACAGCAATGTCTTGACATAACAGAATTAATATGGAACTGATACTGTACAGTCTATGTGTGAGTTTGCCTTTTATTTGAGTAAATGATTAAAAATATAATGAAAAATTTGGAAAGGAAATAGTTTGAGAACAAATGCCAAACCATCGCTCCAAACAGATGCAAGGTATAGCTTTGGTGATCAAACAGTTTGGCATCCGTCCCTTAAATACCAATTCCAAAAAAAATTTCAAACATTCCTAAAATTCACTGAAACTAAAATTTCTCTAAATTTCAGCCCCCAGCTTTTTCCCCCTCTTAAACCTCATTGAAAAATCCGAAAATATATACAAATTCTTTTCCTTTACCACTGTAGGTTGCTTTGATGGGGATTTGGAAATTTCTGAATATTCAGTGAGATATAGGGCAAAATGTCTGGAAAGTTGACCAAAATGGTGGAAAAGCTATAGCTCCCCCTTAAGCCACTTCTCAGTGATCTTTCTCAGTGATCTGATTATGCATTAGTCATAGTAACTATTTATACTGTAACTATTATACTGTATGTCACTTGATATCTTCACCTTTTTTAACACAGGTTCAGAAAATGTCTATTGTATGGCACAAAATCCAGAAACTAACAATTTTTGTAACTTTGATAACACTTGACTCTTAAAAACCCAGCAGGAACATCTACATTTAAAATAATAAGTTGTATAGGGAAATATAATTTGTCCATGGAAACAAAAAATACTTCAAAACAGATATACCATTTATAAAATATTATTTTATGCAGGTTTGTAAGTTTAGCATTAGTATGACTGCAGCCATTGTGATCAAGGTTCTAGTTTAAAAACCGAAAGCTAAATAATTTTGTTTTAAAAGTTTATGTACTGAGCTTCAAAAGCTTAAAGGTAATTCAGTGGTAAGTGTTAGTGTAACTTTTACTTAAATGTTCACAATCAAAATAAAATCAATTCAAAAAATTCAACATTGAAAACAATTTGACATCAGTGAGTACTGACTTGGAGATAAAAGATATCAAAATTTCTCATCTATCTGATAGTAATGATAAAATAATAGTAAGACAGTTACTGTAAACTCTCCGTTTTGCTAGCCAAAAAATAATTAAAATATTCTTGGAAAATGAATCAAAACAATATGGTTAAATCAAAATTAATAACTGAAGATATGTTTTACAGACTTGAAAAGTTAACACTGAAAAGATTTCATGGTTTTAGAGAAACCTATTGCAAAGAGTGTAGAGAAAATAACATAATTAAACCCCAGAGAAAGATCAGCAGAGATGCACACTGTAAAGATAGTAAGCAAATAAAATGACAAGTGTCATAATACAATAACAGACACTGGGCCTTAAAAATACTGTTCAGCTGATGAAAACTGCAAGCCACAGTGTCTAGACATATGCTTAAAGTTATCTCCTAATATAGAGAATTGTATTTGAATTGAATGGCTGCATACTGGAAAGTCAAACATGAAAATACGCACTGTACATGTAGAAAAAAAATCTCTATATTTTTGTTAGCCAAAATAGTATTTTGAAGGTAAAGAAACTGACATATATAAATTATGACTAAAATTTAGGTCAGCCTCTCGTTGAGAATGATGTCCCAGACAAATAGACAGGGATAATAAACACAGTGCTGTGAGGAGCATGTTGCAGTGCTTTTAATCTAGTGAACAAATACGAAGAACAGATTTTCTAGCATTTTCCAACAGCATACAAAGAAAATCATTGAACTATAATCGCATTTGATCTCAATTTAAAAGTCTTTAAACAGCATCAAGACTGACCTATACTATGGAATGAATTATTCTGTTGACATTTTAAGAGCTTATAAAACAATGACTGCAGTGTACTTCACACATTTGCTGTCACACTTGAGCTATTTCATAACTCTTTGTGCTAAAGATATTGGATTAGATATAGCCACATCAACATTATACTATAAAATAAAAGCTTCGATTAGTATGAGCATAAACTTTTAACACATAATAAAAGTTTCACTTTCAAAGTGGTTTTTGACTTAGTGTCAAAACTAAAATAATAAAAAATAACAAAAATTAAGAAATCATCTTTCACAGACGTAACACTGCATTTTTCAAATAATCTTTTAACATTTAGATTTGTTTTCATATCACAACTAAAGCAGTATCATTAATTTGATCACAGTGAAATCCCAGTTACAAAAATTTATATCATACAGTACAGTATAAAACAAATGCTCAAGACTTGACATCAAAGATTATTTATGTGACCTCACTTTATTAAAAAATATAAAAAATTATGACTGTTCCAGTTAGGATTTGAAAAAAATCTTAATTTAGTTCCTTCTTTCTGGTAAATTGTTTTCAAGACAAATGATTACATTGTTCTGATTTCTCAAATTTTATAGTTATACTGACAAACATACAAACAGTCTGCGACTTGACCTTCAACTGCAACATTCAGTATATAATTATAAATGTCAGAACAAATTTTAGCAATAATTTTTATCTTATTAAATTACAAGAAAAATTTTTAAAATCTAAAAATGCTGATATAAGGATATACTAGGCAGATTAAAATATCTGAGAAAATGTTGTAGTACAGCCAAGGTTTTTTAAAACTGTAAGTTTATCTGTTGCATGAATTAAAAGATCTATGAATTTAAATGGATACAATCACACTTGTCACTTAGGCAAAAGTTACACACCAATTGTGCAATTTTCAGGGCAATATATTTTGTAAAGGAACACAAGATATGACTTCTAAAATGTTATGTTGTGTTTTAAGTTTGAAATTTTTACAGTAAGTGCAACACCTAATGCACACTTTTGACTTGAACTACATTTGTAAATCCTGTGATTATGTGACTGGTGTTTGTCTAGAATTTTCACTGCTTATACATGCACTATTATAGTTTTTAATACTTTAGAGAGACCAGGGCTATACTTAATTGTTTAAAACATTTTGTAAACGTCTAAAATGTAGAACAAACACAGATTGCAAATTAAATATGTAATTAATATCCAGAAAAGTATAGTTTAACATTCAAGCTGCAAAAATCTATCTTCACGGTTGAACAGACTAGTAGTTAAGAATTAACTAAGTAAACCACTGCCGTCAAAACACACATGCAAAGTTTTGAGTAAAACAGCAACAAATAAAAAGATAACTATAGCAAGATTCTCACTAAAAACAGGAATTTAGCATTTACTGCCTGTATATGAAAAGAGCCCCACAACTGATCCTAACATTCAAATTACTGACTCAAAACTGAATCAATTTAATCATGATAATGACACATGCAGATTTTTCCTCAAATCAATGATTTTGCATGGTTTTTATTATAACTCAGTTTTCAAGTTATCGGAACAGAGTTGTCAGTGAAATACAAATAACAGTGAAATCAGAAAATATTGTGTGAATATAACATATGTGATCTAACAGTGAAGGGTAAAAAAGTCTTAGTCTGGCAGCCATCTTGGTTAAAAGCAATATTCACAAAAATACCAGTTCAGCTGAATCACAACAAACTATAAACTAAGGCTTTTCTTTAAACCCATCAACTAAATTTGGATTTTCTAAAATTCTACATCTTTAATTAACACTACATCAACAATTTGTGAGAAGAAAGAAGTAAAATAGAAAGAAGTGAATTTCTACCATGATGAAGCCCGTTTCTTAGAGGCCAAAGCTCCCATAATCTTGTCATATATTAACATCAGGCCAGGTGGTATACTTGAAATTCTGCCTTAAACCTTCTTGCTTTTACTCTATCATAATTCATCTTGACTTCAGTGCCTTTTAGTTTGATATCAGAATCCTTCAAAGCCAAAAAAAACTCAGAAAATACATTCCTTCTTGATTTTAGCCAAGGATATTTAACATTGGAATACCTTGAACCAAAATATAATGACTTCCAAATATGGAATTAAGTCTATTGTTGTACGCAGCTGTGTTTATGAAGCCAAATCTTACTTAGTTTCTTTTACGCACACAATAAAACCAAGCTAATCTCTTCGTAGAGAGGAAAAGACCTAGGAAATTTTACCTTTCTTAATATTTCTCATCATTCTAGCAAATGCTTGATAGTTGATGTTTTATTTGTCACTATAACTATCACTTTACTGAACAGAATTTTAACGTTAAAGATAAAGAGATTTCCAATTCAGAATTTTAATTTTCTTGCAAGGGGTATTATTTTTTATGGCATTATTGAACCAAACAAGCAAATTATATTTAGGAATTTTATTTAATACACAAACTCCTGATAGCAAACTAAAAGTATATTTCTCTGCTATCAAAATCAGTCAAGTGTCCATAGATTTTATCCACACAAAATAGAACTGTTTGGAAGTATATATTAAACTCGATGCATAATTTATGACTTGAGCTTGCCATGGTAACCTAAGGTCCTTGAAAAGTATGAAGTAAAATTTTATATGCTAAACAGTACCAGTTCTTGGAGTTTTATCCTGACCTTAAAAAGAGCTGCACGATAGAAGCAGTTTAATATTCCTTGCATCATCCAAGGCTTCATTGAAAGGGTGAAACTTCAGATCAGTAATTATAACTGGTGTACAAAATGCAAATTTTCAAACATCTTTCATATGAGACTCATTTCTGGAGTGTCAATGACCTGCAAATTATTGTCTCCTAGCGGATAAATTTTGGTTGGCTACACTTGAGAAGATAATTTTTGTAAGCTGATCTACAAATGAGTGAACTACATTCACTTGTTTCTTTAATGACAATAAAAAATTATTTAATACAAACAAACAAACCTTCAACAAATTATTCTGTAGAAATGCATATGGTTCAATCATATAACTGTCTCCAGTTAAAATAAAGTGTTCATTCAGCCGAGAAGGAGAATATGAATAAATATGAAGCATAAAACTTGAGTCAGTTTAGTTTAAACACTTTAAAGAAAGTTACAAAAGAAACCATTGAAATCTCTACATATGCAGTCATCTTTAGAAATAGTCATTAGAATCTCAATAGAAACAAAGGAATCTTATTCAAATGATATCAAAATAAACAAACATGCAAAAAAAATTACCTTGCATATATTACTTTAGCTATATTATAAAATCAACATGAGGCATGCACATTGTTTTACTGAAGTGGGGTGAAATCTGGTTCACCAAACATATAAAATTAACTATGACTAAAAAATAGATTCCTTTAATTCTTAAATGCCAAAAAATTTTATGTTACCGATTTTCTTGCTGAAAAAACAAAATGTTATTTTTATACAGAAGCCAAACTATCTTGTGCATAAACTAATTAACATGACAAGAATTAATGCATGTAAAAAATATTCTGCAAATAGTGTTGACTACAACTGGATTATAAAGCAGTTGGTGGAAAACTTTATAAAACATGATGTAGGCATCAGTTGCACAATTTCATATTTTTTAACCTAATGGATGCCTTTCTTAAACGAAAATAATATTTAACATGGATTTCAAAAATAATTAGTGTGCATTACTCGTTATAATAAACAGTATCTTGACATCAAAACAAAAATATTTTTTGTAAATAAACTCTAAAATAAATTCTGATTAGCATATAAAATTCACAACAACAAAAAAGCACCAAAGCTAAGGGTTTTTATGACAATTAAAACATGAAAAATAGTTTAAAACATTAATATACAGGTCAGGTCACATAACTAGACAAAATGTACAGTAATTGTGCATTAAGTTTTACATGACTTGTATATTACTAAATTACAGGATGTTCTTAAAACTTCTGTGGGCAAAATCTATATTTTATAGAAACACAATAATTTATTCTCCTTAACACACAATGTATTAGATTTTATAATTTTATAAATATTTTTTATAACAGCATTGAAACAAAGGTGCCCAGTTCTGCAAGGCTGGTTTGAATGGGGCTGTGTTTAAAGCAATTTACAACCAAAAGATATAATAGGCCATTTCCGTATTACGCTCCACTGCTTACAAACAAAATCTTCAAGTCTTGTGCTAACTTTTCATACCTTTGCTGTATTTTTGAGCACTTGGCCTCGACTTGATGTTTTTGTTTGTCGGCAGTGGAGCGTAATTCAGAAATGGCCTATTGCAATACAAAAATTATAAAGTTACAAAATATTTTACAAAATAATTCTGACAGTACATGCATTTTGATTGTTTGACAAGTGTTGCCAAGTTGTGAGAAACTGCATATTCATGAAAGTAAAACTATACAGCACTTGTATATAATTTATTTGTCTATCTATTTGCTAAGTTGGAAAAAATTAATTTTATAAATGAAATAAAACATGTTCCCCATGCCTTTATAGCGTGATGAAAATATTGGCAAAGTTTGTGAGAATTCAGGAGCAGGTGATCTGATCTGCTCTCAAATTATCCCGAATGTTCACCTCAGTTTTAACCAGGCTATGAAGGCACGGAGATTATGTTTTATTTCTTGAATAAAGAAAACATTATACATTTAGTATTTGCATAAAATTAAGTTAGTCAGACTAGATCTTCTAAATCATGCTGTTTTAGTGGGAAAAATAAAAAAAATTACCATGCCCATCATATTTTGTAAATTATGAAAATAAAATGATGGTTTACTCCACAAAAACAATAATTTTACTTTAAATGAAAAGTATTATTTAGATCTGTTTCTCTTGATAACACCTGTTAAAGGCAAAGTATATAGTTGTTATGCAACACTTTCAAGTGGGATACCGCGGAATATGCTGCATGTTACTTATATTTTCCAAATATACACGAGCCTTTAGGCGAGTGTGTATACGAAGAAAATAAAAGTGACAAGTGGGATTTTCCGTGGTATCCCACGAGAAAGTGTTGCATAACTAATTTATCCCATGCCTTCATCTTCGAAATTTCTGTGAAAATTGCCGGAAATTTGTGAAAATATATGCAATTTCTGGAAACATTCAGAAATCTTTGAAAATCTTTGGAAATGACTTAAAATTGTTTCTAAGGTATTTTAAATTTACTATTTTTAAAAAATTTTGGAAAATCTTCGGAGATACTCAGAAGTGTTTGGAAATTTTCGGAAATCTTTTAGTAATTTTTTAAAAATCTTCAAAAATAGTTAGAAAATGTTTTTAAGGTATTTTTAGGACTTCGCAAAATTTGGAAAATTTTCGGAAATCTTTGGAAGTGTTCAGAAATCTTCGGAAAACTTTAGAAATGGTTTAAAACTGTTTTTAAAGCATTTTTGCGATTTTCAAAAATTTTCGTAAAATCTTCAAAAGTGTTTGGAAAAGATCGGAAATAGTCGGAATTATTCTGAAACTTTCATAAGAGTTGATAATTTTAATTAGTAAATTACTAATTAGGGTTGAGTCCATGTTATAGAACATAGTTGTGTTGTGCAAGTGATGACGGGAAATTCGAGTGAATACTACCCTCATTGCATGTCGCAGAATATGCAATGGCAATCCTGGCCTCTGACTGTATTTTTCCAGGCATAGGATAAAAAAACTTATTGTCCAATATTTTTTTACTACCATAACTTCTGAGTAACAATTATTTCCCATGGCTTACTGCATCAATTATTTTTTTTCCTATATCAGAACAGGCATGAGAAATCTATTGGTGAAGCAATCTATCAAGTTGTTACATCAGCTCGCCATAGTGTGTTTCCTACAAAATGTCATATAAAAGCATTACAGATGATATGTTCATTACATTCAAAGTTCCCATTAACGTGCTTCCATGCATATTTGAGGCAAGAAAATGTGAAAATGATGTGCCACTTTCGTTCTTCTAGTGTCCCTGGGACACACAAAAAAATCACAGTGCAAGGAAGTTACTATGAAAACACATAGAGCACAAAATTTGAAAACAAACCTAAATGGGTGGCATTTGTTTGCATACATTGTCATACCAGATGTTGAACAAATTAAAGAATATGCAAAACTCAAAATTATTTGAAAGCTATGCAGACCTAGTTAAAATTTTGACAAAAATGGGCAACTGATCGAAAAGTTAAGGAGAAACTCAAAGAACAGACAAGCACAAACAGCTTGAAAATATTATATTTGCAAGTATTTGAAGCATCTCCCCTGGATTGTTGAGAATATAATAAACAAGCAACTTTATGAACCTGCTCATGCATTTTGTGATTTATGGAATCTCATGACATTTTAAAGTTCTCAAATCATACTCACCTTTGATTTCAGTTCGTGAAATTTTGATAACTTTCAAAGTATTACTCACACCCATTCATTTACATTCATTAGGATTTCCTATACTTATTATATAATTATTAGGGAGAATAATGTATTTAAATATAGCAATGGTGTTATCCTAATTATATATTTAAAGTGTATTTATTTATTTTATTAAGACTGAAAACCACAACTACAACACATGCTATACATCTTATAATTCACATGTATCTATGTAGGGTAGAGTGTATATAGAAGGTTCTTGTATTCAGTTGCCACTATGTATCAGTCGTAAATATATTTCAAGTCGATACATGGACCCCAAAACACTAAGCTGTCACAAACCATTGTTTGGTACAAAAGCAAGGTTCCACTTGACATTGGAACAACTTTTTCGTATTTAGGAGTCGATTACATGAGCTTGGTAAACTGCATGTATACTTGGCCATGTCAACATTTTTGGAAATGATAGAGTACTGGGAAAGTTTATTTTCAAAGAGCACAAAGGCTGTACCAAATATCAGCACAAGAAAGTACCCCAGAAAATCAAAATTTATAAAACTCACCTAAGATATCTGAAAGTCAGCGAGCTAGCTAAATCCTTTTACAAGCCTAAATGGCCCATTGGAGCTGGTACTTATCTCCGGTTTCTGTAGTGTTAAACGGATGAGAGTCATTGACTCCCCCTGGACGGGACACTAATCCATCGCAGG
>JAOCPT020473481.1:0-12920 GCA_026546935.2 Palythoa grandiflora | reverse complement strand
AGACTCTTATAAGAATCTTGTAAGATCTTGTAAGATCTTGTAAGACTCTTATAAGAATCTTGTAAGATCTTGTAAGACTCTTATAAGAATCTTGTAAGATCTTGTAAGATCTTGTAAGACTCTTATAAGAATCTTGTAAGATCTTGTAAGATCTTGTAAGATTCTTAGTAAAGTAACTTATAAGGTTCTTATAAGAATCTTATTAAGAATCTTATTAAGATTTCCACCTGGGCATAAGCGGTTTGAGAGAATTTGGCCTTTCAACCTCCACTGAGCTTATTTCACTTGATCAATTCATTGCTTCTCATTACCAGTTCTGTTATTTTGTTCGAGTTATGTAAGAAGAAGTTGGAGGTTGATGATTTGCCTGGGACAGTAAGTGTTAACTGTCAGTGGAGAGTAATTATTTGAATACAATTATAGGGCTTTAAATCTACGATGACTGTGTAGCAATTGCCTTGGATACCCCTGGCCATTGCCATAATGCCCTCAGAACTGTACATGATTTTAAGGCCACAAATGGCCAGTGTCCCTTTTTTGTTGGGTGCCACCTTGCCTTTAAGAAATAGGTGTTAATAAAAACATGGGATACTTTTGTATTAATATCGCCTGAATGAGCTGAAAGTGGTCAAATTATATTAAGTTGATAAATCAAATAAATGTATCAATACCACCATTTTGTATCCTCTAAAGTACACAGTACAAGCACTTTCAGATGACTACCACTATCCAGGGTTTTGCCTTGTGTCCTTGAAGAAAAGTTTGGTGTGGCCTTGATGCCCTTTGACAATTGCGTTGGTGCCCTATTTTTGGCAAAAATCTTGAGGCCAAAATGGCTGTGCACCTAAAATTAAAATTGGAGGGTTTAAGGCTTTTATTTCCAGAATGGGCCAGAATGTAGTCCTCTTACTTGTTAACTACATAGCTTCGCTGTGCTGCATATTTTTCACCACAACCAAGTTTTGGAGTATTCTATCGCTGTGAATTTCACTTGCTTTGTGAATGACAAGGAATCATATAGTTTATTATCTTCACATACATTTCAAAGCCAGTTGTATAATTGTAAGGTGCTTTTTTCTCAAAACAAAATTTTGAAAGCATAAAGATGTAGTTTTGAGCTGATTTAATGTTTGCGTACAATGGACACATGCCAAATAACAAAACGAATTTTTTGTAAAACACTGTATGTAAAAATGCATGGTTTACCCCAGTAAAAAACCCACATACAAGAACATGTGGATTAAGAACACCCAGGCTGAAATTTGCTAAAAAAGGAGCATAATTTTGTGTATAATCTTGAACACATTCAGCCTGAAAATTGAAAACTGTTCTTATAGAAAAAAAACTCTTCCTTTTTCAGTTTGATAGAACAAACAGTGCTTGTAGCTTTACTGTGGTATATATTGCACTAAGATCTCTGTATAAATGCTAGTAATTTCACTTGCTCTGTATAGCAAATGTACAGTTATGTATTTCATCATACTTAGTAAACCCCATACATTTTTTTAGAAGTAAAAACTTAAGAACACTTAAGAACACTTTCAGCCTGATTTCACCTAAAATATCCGATATATAAGAACCCAATCAGCCTGAACCCTGAAAATGGGTGTTCTTGTATGCAGGTTTATTCTGTACTGTGTGTATATAAATGAGTATTGTTTTTCTTGACCTTTACAACTACTTTGTTTACTTTGAAATACCACCAGAAATCAAGGTAATGGCAAAAGATAACAGCCCTGATCTGAAAGAAACACTGAAAAATATCCGCAGCAAAGATGTGATGCCAGCCTGTTTCCAGGAGGCTCTTTTAGTGGCCTCTGAGAAAGGTCACGTTGGTGCCATTAACGAGATCATCCTGGCAGCAAGAAAAGAGGAACTGAAACTCAAGAAATGTCTTGGTGTAACATTACAATTCAATTTCTATAAAGCTGCCGCTGTTTTGCTGATGTGCTATGCCGCAATGAGGGAGCTGAAAGAATTGATGAAGTTTCTTGTGTATGATGCGGAGGGGAAGAGTGCTGATCCCTTGGTCTTAGAACAACTGCCTTTTAGAGATTTATGTGAGCCAGCTCTTCCAGAAATCAGGTTGGCCTATTATTTAACAAATAGATTCCATGTTGGCATGCATCTGTTCAGTAATAGATAACAGATGACGTCAAACTGTGATAAGAAGAAAAGGGGCACATGATGAGGCAATAGCATCTGTGACATATTAGTGAAGAGATGCCCGAAAACATGGAACCTATTTATGTTTTTTATACATATAATAGATAATTATAAACTTTGTAATGGTGATGTCAATTGTGCATCTGTCCTCTATTAGATCATATATAGTTGAGAACCAATTAAAATGGGAGAATAACTTGGGTTATTATATAAATATGTGTAGATGAAAGCTCCACAGAAATCTATTTCCTTTATTTATGTTGGTTTTGTGATTCTAGTGAAGCATATATGACTGCCATACTGTTAGAGTGGTGTAACATCAGTTAATTTCATTTTATTTGAAGAGCAATGCATTGAAGTCTATAAATAACCTTATTCCTGTTCCAAAGTGACAGATACTGTAATTGAGGCCCAATTATAGACTGCCATACTGTTAAGTAGATGCAATACATCTTTAGTGAAAGTCCTGAGCCGAAAATCTTGGGATTTTATTTCATTTCATTTTGTTTTGTTTCATTTCATTTTATTTGAGGAGCAGAAAGTTTCAGTTATTGTTTTTGATAAATCTAACAATAGAGATTTTTAGAATCTACGTTTCTAGACAAGTAAAATGAATGGTCATCTTATAGAATTTCAACCAATGGTTCAAAAGTTTGAAAGTATTGACAGTAAGGGAACAAGCAGTATCCAACTCAGTACACATTTCTGTCTTATATGTATTATTAATTTTTCAACCTTGCACTTTGTGTTTCTCGCATTTTGATTGGTTCACCCGATCTCGGTAAATAGGTGCTATACTCTATGACCTTGTAGGGAAACATTTTTAGGTCATTTGTAAATGAAACAGAATTTAGTAGAGCTTTATTATTTCTAAGTGATCTAATTAATTCTTCACAGTTGAATGAAGTTTAATAAAACAATTATTCCGCTCATGTCTTGTTGTAACTAGCCAACTAAATTAACTGTTTTCCTTCTGAGTTATCAAGAGTCTTAGTAGTATTACCAAACTTGCAGAAATTGCCAATTTTTGAATATTGTAAAACAGTAGAGATTTTTAGAAACTATGTTTCAAGACAAGCAAAATGAATGGTCATCTTATAGAATTTCAATCAGTGGTTCAAAAGTTGAGACATTTATTGTTTTTCTGAAAGTAGGTTTAGCAATATAATACCATTGGTTAAAACAGGCATGTTATGTTTAGAAAGAGATTAAAGAAGCATGTGTTCCATTAGGTTGCAAATCTTTTTTTTACACAGGCAGTTCCTGAGCAAACGTTCACCACAAGATGGTAAACGACAAGCTGTTTTCCAAGTAGCTGTTCCTATAAAACTGGCACTGCGACACAAGAAGAAGGAATCAGTGAAAGTATTACTCCACTGTACAAATTGTAATAAGTACCAGAAAGAAATTGAATGGAGGAAATTTGCCATGGGAGAAATTGATCCTTCGTGGTTGGAAGGAATTGAATGGGTAAAACAAAACAACTTTGTAATTGTCTAATTTTATAAATCATAATAGATAATATTCGTATTCCCTGGTAGTCCTGGGACAAGTAGGCCCTTGAGCATGAATGTGTGGCTAATGCGGGGAAAGTTTTAAAAAGTATTTTGCTTGAAAGGAAGTAAAACAACGACAGGATTCAATGCCAAGACGATTAATCAGAATTCAGAAGGTAAGCAAACATTGGTAGTTGATGGCTCGAAAATTTCTCAATTTTGTAAAACCATAAAATCATTTGAAACATAATGGAAGTATTCCAGACGAGGAAATCGGCAATCAGGATTTGTTGCTGGTAACACCAGATTTATCCATCACAGTGGAAGTTTTCTCGATGATAGCTAAGCTAAATTCTTTTACGGGCCTAATATAAGTAGCCCATTGGAGCCAGTACTTCTCTCTGGTTTCTGTAGTGTTAAGCGGATAAGAATCATTAATCCATCGCAGGTTAGCCTCCAGCAGAAGCTGGTACTCATTTTACCGACCTCAGGAGGATGGAAACCTGAGTCAACTTTGGCGGAAATGAAAGACACACAAATGATCAACACCCGGTTGAGTCGGGGGTTGAACCTGGGATCTTGTGGTTAGAAGGCAGAGATCTTAACACTGTGCCAACCGCACCACCGTCGATGATAGGCCTTTGTTCAGTTATTGCACTAGCTTACCATCACTGTCGTGTCTTCTCGTGTGATTTGAGTTTCTATTGCAAGTTGCATGAAATATTGGGACGGAAAAAAACAAGACACGAGCAGAAACATACCAGGTAAAACTGCAGTAACCAACTTCCACTCACAGCATCACTTATGGTTTCGCTGCCCTCTATCAATTCGAGTGCAAGCTCGTAAGCTTTTTCCATTATTTGGAGTAATCCACTCTTTATTTGTTAGAATATTCTTCGAACCTGCAGGTATTTTTTTAAGCTCTGGAAGCTAACTGTTTTTAAAATTAAGTTCCTTTTTTGCCAAATCGGCCATAACTTTCTTGTTTTTTATAGTCCCAAGACCGTCAGGGAATACGAATATTGTTTATTGATAGCAATTCTCACATTTTTGGTCCACCCATTCTATTCCCCTCCGTACCTTTTCATTTCATTCTGAGCTATGCTACGGTATTCTACGTGATCTATTCCATTCCATTCCACTCTATTCTATTCTATTCTGTTCTGTTCCATTCTAATTTTATAATATTATATGTGTTGTATTTTGTATTCTATTCTTAGGTCTTAGGTACTAAATAAACGGGAGGGGGATCAAAATAAAGAGGTGGGGTTGGAATGGGAATTTTGATAAATGACTTCAAACTTTCGCTAAAGAAACTTACTGTTATAAGATCTCTTCTCTAACGATTTTTTGCCACTCCTAAACAAAATGAAACTCAAAACTAGAATAAACGCCACTTTTAATCTTAAGCAGGAAGAACGAATATGAATATCAGTTGGAACTAATCTTTTGAAATTTTGAACACTTGATGACTGTAGGTTATAGGGACATCCTGGAAATAGAAAAATAATAAATGGCGGGTTGTAATAAGCCTTGAGGCATTGGAAAAATTGAAAAGTTACTAAGCATCCTTAATGTACGTGTTTGTCATTTTCATTACAAGTCATATCACAACCTTTAGGATGCTGCAACATGCTTATAATTATCATAATTTTATTCTCTTCTAACAACTTTTGTTCTAAAGGCAAAGTAATACGAGCAACATTTTTGCCCAACTTGTAGTGCAACATTGTTGCTTTGAAGGTCGGGACGTGAAATTGCGCGTATTACCAGGTACTTGAAAAACTTGTCACGCAACAAAATTCGCTGTTGCAGTTATGCTCTCTTTCGTCCTCTGATTGGTCAGTTTCGAGCACGCATGAGCACTGAAGCACGAGCGATCAACAAAGAAGATGTCGGCTGACTTCTTGCAAAACAGAAAGCAGGCAGCAGCCCTTTCCATTTTATTACTTTCAGGTGAAAACGAACAACGTCCGAAAAGAAAAAGAAAAGTTTATTTCCATTTTGACTGTTGCCCACCCTATTCTTTCCGCACTTCCCTCAACAATCCTGTGCGAAGACTATGCAGAATATTTTTGATAACATTGCCATTGGGATCAAGGTTGTTCTTTCGGCAGAGTTTCTCGTTTGCCACGACTTTAACTTGTCAATTTTTATATTCAGTTTTGGAGGTATCCCACAGACAGGGAAACGTTTTAAAATCTTGAATGAAGTGGATTTTTTTTCGTCTGAAAGATTCTTTTCCAAGCTAACAGGACAAACATTTTCGGAATTTTCAGTCTTCTTGTAGCTCCGTCATATTGTTTATTTCAGTTTGTTTGGACGCACGCGTGCTCAATTTTCTAACGTCAGCTCGGGAGAACCAATCTCTGGCATTTGCTTGGTGCTTGGTTGCGCAACAAGTTGTGGTAGAGGTGGTAATATACGTGCAACAAGAATTTTTTTTTTGGCAAAAAGTAGAAGCGGAGTCAACTTTCTGCAACATCACCTGACAACTTGCAACAGCGAATTTTGTTGCCTGACAAGTTTTTCAAGTACGTGGTAATACGCGCAACTTCACGTCCCAACCTGCTAATCAACAATGTTGCGCAACCAGTTGGGCAAAAATGTTGCTCGTATTTCTTCGCCTTAATGCACAGACCATAGATCTCCTTTTCCTATAACAACATAATTTCTAGAATTTCAGTAAAAGAATACCTGCTTTAGTCTCTCTGTGTCAGGGCTCCCCATTTTCATTAACATGACTTCACTCTTTGATTGCCATTTGTGTGGATTTTTTCACCCCCATTTCAAAGTTTTAGAGGGTTGTCACCTTTTACAATGTTTTCGAATCATCTACTTCTCCGTGCTCTACTTGAACCATGTGTGCGGCAGACTACTACTCTGTCATGTGATGTTTTTGGAAAAATGGAATTTCAGGTGGTCTTTTTGTGCTTATATGACAAGACAGGCCGGAGACGCGCAGCAACACACAACTGATTTCGTTACAATGTTTGTTTTACAAAATATAACCATAGCTTGTGGCATACATCAAGTTCTTCATTTATTTTGACTTCTCCAACCGCTAAATCAGTGTTGCAAATATCAAACGCACTGAAGAGAGTATTAGGGGATATTCAAACGCTCAAACTGGACTCTGAGAGTCATTCTTACGCATAACTTTGTTTTCAAGGGGGTATTTTCAAGCTTTAATGCTTGAAGTACGCGCAAAATGTGTGACATCGGGAGCCCTGCCTGTATAGGTACTATAGTGTTCAGATGGCTTTCATTAGCTACTAATCAACCATTCACTCTGATAATCTGTTTGCAGGTCGAAAAGTTGTATCTTTCATCAAATCTTTTAACCTCAGTGCCGGCAAACATCACAGAGTTGAAGAAACTTTGCCGACTGGAACTGCCGTCCAATCAGCTGAAGACTGTACCAGCTGGAATTTTTGAAATGCCATGTTTGAAGAATTTGAATTTGTCAAAGAACAAACTAACTGAGTTGCCAAAGAGCTGCACATGGACTTCAACCTTAAAGTACTTAAACTTATCTGACAATCAGCTGGAGTCATTGCCAAAGAGTATGGCTTCATCGAAGTTGGAAAACCTCTACTTGGCTAAGAACAATCTTTACGAGGTACCAAAATGCATCTGTGAAGTTATCACACTTCAAACTTTGGATCTGTCAGAGAACCAGAGACTGACGCAGTTGCCAGTACAAATGGGAAGGTTGACAAATATTACAAATCTCAGACTGGATAATCTTGATCAGGTAAGAAATACAGGAAATCTATTTTCAATCTGACTGTTCTTGTGCGAAAATTAAAGTTCTTCTATATATACTGTATGATGAGAATCGCTCAATCTTTTTCTTGTCTCAGTCATTGCCATTTTCATTGACAAAAGTTTCATTGAAGTATGTTATGTATTTGTTTGAATATCAGTTAGAAAAATATATGCAATGTTATTGTTTTTTCTACATAAAATCCCTGAAATAGCCCTATTTTCCATCTATCCCTAAATATCCCTATTTCTCAGAGAAAAATCTAATTTTTCCCTAAAGTTTGGTACGAGTTAGCCAGAATGCCTGCAAAGATATTAATTAGTATTACACATCAGACCTGAGCTATAGGATGGCATGTTGGGAACAGGTCACTTTTAGTTAATCTTAATAGTAATTCTAGATGACAAATTGGGAATTTCACCATACGTCCCACTAACTGAAAGGCGCGCTAGCTGGAAGGGCATCTGCTTTTAGCTTTAATATATTTTCCTGGGGAACCTTGCAGGTGTGTATCACAGTTGGTGAGTGTGCTGTCTTTTGTGCTGGAGGACTCCAGTTTTATTCTCAATGACTACAACATCTGTTTCGATTTTCCTCTGGTCCGTGTAGATTTAGCTTTAAATGCCAGTAAAACGGAGCACTAGCAGAGGGTGGGGGTTAAAAGACCACCGAGGGCAAGCGTCCAGTAAATAACCTTGGATTGTATATCAATCAACTAACCATGGACTGTATATCCAGTAACTAATCCTTGATAGGTAGTCTATCAAGTAACTAATCCTGGACTGGACTGCATCTACAGCCAGTAACTAACCCTGGACTGTGTATCCAGTAACTAATCCTGGATTGTATATCCAGTAACTAACCCTGGATTTCGTATCTAGTAACTAATTCTGGACTGTATATCCAGTAACTAACCCTTGACTGTGTATCCAGTAACTATTCCTGGACTGGACAGTCTATCCAATAACTAACCCTGGACTGTGTATCCTGTAACTAATCCTGGACTGTGTATCCAGTAACTAACCCTGGACTGTGTATCCAGTAACTAATCCTGGACCGTGTATCCAGTAACTAATCCTGGACTGGACAGTCTATCCAATAACTAACCCTGGACTGTGTATCCAGTAACTAACCCTGGACTGTGCATCCAGTAACTAACCCTGGACTTTGTATCTAGTAACTAACCCTGGACTGTGCATCCAGTAACTAACCCTGGACTGTGCATCCAGTAACTAACCCTGGACTGTGTATCCAGTAACTAACCCTGGACTGTGCATCCAGTAACTAACCCTGGACTGTGCATCCAGTAACTAATTCTGGACTGTGTATCCAGTAACTAATTCTGGACTGTGTATCCAGTAACCAACCCTGGACTGTGTATCCAGTAACTAACCCTGGACTGTGCATCCAGTAACTAATTCTGGACTGTGTATCCAGTAACTAATCCTGTACTGTATATCCAGTAAGTAATACTGTACTCTATATCCAGGAACTAATACTGGACTGTCTATACAATAACTAATACTGGATGTAAATTGTCATCAGATTACTGATCCACCAGAATACATTAAGAAAAATGGTGCTAAGACGATCAATTGGCTTCGAGCGAGTTTACGTAATGCCAGAGGCTACTACTCCATGAAACTGATGCTGGTTGGAAAGGCAGAGCAAGGAAAGACAACTCTTATGAAGAGGCTGAAGAATGACTACAACTACAACACCAACAGTCCAACCAATGGTAACGAGTTGAGTTTATGAGTGCGATCATCAACAATACAATCTGATCAAAAAAGGGCTAATTTTAGGATTTGGACGACCTGGAAATCCAGGTCTGAAAAATTTTTAGATTAACCTGAGAAATTTGCAAAATAGATCAAACAAATGTAAAAAAAGTTGACAATATTTTTGAAAACTAAACTTTCGGTTTAAAAATGAAAGAACTTCAAGTTTTTAGACGAAGTTTGAAAGTATATGTACTGTAAACTCTGAAGTATGGAGTTTATATTTTTCTAATAAATTGCAAACATCATTAAAAAATCCTTTGCATATGTGTTTTCATTTGTTTTTACTGACACATGTTTTTGTTTTAAGGTATTGGAATGGAAGAGTTGCGGTGCAAGAAAAGCTTCAATTCCAAAGAATACCTTTTTAAGGTCTGGGACTTTGGTGGACAAGAAGATTATTATGCCACTCATCAGTGCTTTATCTCAACGTTAGCCTTGTATATTCTTGTATGGAATATGGAAATGGGTGAAGAAGGGGTCCATGAATTAGAGGGTTGGCTGGATACCATTGCAGCAAGGGCTCCTGGAAGCAATATCATTGTAGTAGGAACACATCTAGACTCTGTGAAAAGAGACAGAAAGAAATATGGTGCCGACTATGTAGAGCGCATGCGTGAACTGATGAAACCACTGATCAGTCAACACAAGTACAGAAAGATTCCCATTCATGATATAAAGGAAGTGAGCTGCCTTGTAGAGTATAGATCATGTATGTAAAGCCTGTTTCCCATATAGACGTAAATCGTCGCAAAGAGTCTCAAACAGTTTGCTGAGGGATGTTTGGGAGCCAACGCAAATCGTTTGCGATGACATTTCCCTTTCACCTGTTTGCCGTTGTCACGTCCCAAAGGGTCGCAGACCTGCCGTAAGGTTTGGCTTGTTAGCGATCGTCGCATCTCGTCTGGAACAAGTGGCAAAATGTATTCCCATCAACGCAAACGATTTGCATTGCACTGCTCGCACTTTTTTTTCCCAACAATATAATAATTTTAATATGGAACTTTTATTTTTATGTCACGAAAAATTAATGTAAATATCATGAAGAGCAAATAAAGATTATTATTATTATTATTATTATTATTATTATTATTATTATTATTATTATTATTATTATTATTACAGATGCTCCCAACAGGTAATTATTACACGTTTATTAATTGTGAGTGGCAGGAAACTCCGACCCTCATATAAAATAGTTTTTGTACAAAAAGTAAAACAAATCTATCTTGGAGTCAGCTTTTAGCACGTAAAGGTGATATAGGAACTCGAAGTGAATGAAAGTTACACTGCAGTCAGTACAGTTGAATTTTTTTTCTCAAAAATCTTTAATTTTTTTGATTCGCCTTGCCACTAATTTATTCCAAGAAAGTTGAAATTACTAATCTAGAGATGGTCATCTACTGACTGGAATTACTCTGGGTCAACACAATGAGACTATAGATCAGTTACAGCATTAGGGACCTAAAATGAAGTCGTCCGACGTTTTACACAAAGGGGAGAAGAAGTATTTTTATTTCAGGCCGTGAAAAACGTTATCACGGTAACACCGCGTTTCCATTTGACATTAAAGTCATCTTTTAGTTTGTCATGGCGTATATAATTACATGCCATTTTCTTTTTTTACATTATTTGTGGGGTTTCTTGATTGTTACTTTACACCAACAAAAAAAAAGTCTAAATTGTCGTCTGGAATTCGACAAGCTTTGAAAGTTCTCTATTCAATGTCCACATTCACAGTAAAATAATTAGATATGTGGATATGGTATTTTTCCTAGTTCAAAATAAAATTTATCCAACTTGTCCAACTAGAGCGACCGGGTTTTCGATTCTTTGTTTCTTGGAATTGGTACCTAATATCAGACTTTGAACCAGCAAAGTCTTAACCATAGGCTTAAATTTATCGTCATATTATCCCTGATCGTCAGCTACTCGACCCAGGTGCTTCGTCTTCAATCAAGTCCAAACGGTGTGGGTCATAACGAAAGTAGTCTGGCAACGAGTCTGAGCGTGAGTCTAAGCTGACTGTTGGCGAGCTGGGAATAGTAACATCTGGCACGGAGCTGGGAAAATGTTCATCATGCTGACGAAATAAATGGTAAAAGATTAGATAATGATTGTACATACAAACCATTATATTTCACTTTGTGAAACGGCTTGACACCGTGAATGTCCGTTAATGTTTTTGATTCCAGCTTTACAGCATATGCTGTACCCATACACCACAATATTTGGTATCTGAACAATTTCACAATTGAACCTGTTCTCATTGCAGACCTGCCCGTAGCCATTAAAGTCTGAATGACCCTCTCCCCCCCATTCTCTCTCAAAATAATACTAACAATATTCTTGTGGCTACTGCCACTACGTCATCGCTCGTGTAAGTGGGTGCATAAATCTTCTGTTTGACTTTTGCTAATCGAACAGAAATCGGGTTTCTCTCGAATGAGTTACGAAGTTTTGTTTCAAATATCTAACGGTGACTGCCGGATTGGACAAACCGGTATATTTTCGATATATTTTCGACAATTGTCGAATTTATATTCCCTGCAACAACGTTTGTGCCATGTCGTTCTTTGCATATGCTCTGCTCTCCAACCCAATTGCATTTAATTCTTGCATTTTGATCGACTGAAATTCTAACTTTAACTTTTCAAATTTTTTCAGTTTTATTTCCTAAATCTTTTATAAAAGGCACAGTGCCGATGTCAGTACAGGTTTTTCAGAAAGTTGTAAAGCAGTTCCGTTGTTTCATACAGTTCACAACAAATTAAACGGAAGCTGGCTGATTATGTAACGCCGCATGCCGGAGACTTTTGACATGACGAGTTTAATTTCGAAATGACAGTTACTGTTTTAGATCATTTACATGTCTGAGACAAAGGGTGAGTATATGGAATTGCAAGTATGCTGCAAAGATCTTAGATTTAAATATTTCTACGTTCTGATCGCTTGGTGCATTTATACCTGACAAAAAATGTTGTCATATATGGAAATGTAAGTATGCTGAGATTTGAAGCAGGGCCTCGATTTTTCTTACGTTTGTTCTTAATTGTTGAACAAATTTGAGCCTCTTTGTTCTTAAAAAATTGTTCTTACAAATATACGTCTAATCTCTTATCATTCCTTAATATATTCCTTCCAGAGGCACACAAACACAGCAATTGGTCAATAAACAACCTTCTTTGGAATACACACAGCAGTTGCCACATGCAGTCGACTGCCTATTTTTACTCCCTATATAACATTACTAGCACATAAGATAAATACTACTTATTAACTGAGAGTGAGGCAAGACCTCGGTCTGGAATTCCCCTGTCAGGCCCGAGCGGACGAGGTTAATAAGTTATTTATTATATGGCACCATTATCATTTTTTTTAAAAAAAAGAGTGCTCTTGCTGTTTGCGACTGCGACTTCCGGTTTAATCGCGCGCTTTCCTGTATCAGAGCGAGGCTGAGTTCATTCAAGTGAAACGAAGCAATGATCAATGGCAAACACACTTTCGGGACTTTATTTTATAGCTTTTTTCAAAAACAAAAGCTACAAAAATGGAATATTTGCTCTACATCGCTGTGAAATCGAAGTTTAGTTCATTCAAGGAAATTTTTCTATCTCAAGCTGGGCAAAAAGATGCCAGTTCAAAAGAAAATACTCGAAGTTTTCTGAACTTACAGTTCTACTAAACTGACATTGACAATCATTCAAT
>JAOCPT020473391.1:0-12922 GCA_026546935.2 Palythoa grandiflora | reverse complement strand
ATAAGCTTTAATTTGATATATAGGTTTAGGTATCTACGGTTTAAAACAGATGCGCTGTAGCGTTTTGATGCAAAACATCCCTGAAGGTATACGGTAACTTTAAGGTTACTGTATACCTTCAGGGGTGTTTTGCGTCAAAATGATATGTACAGTGCATCTGCATACCTAAACCCATATATCAAGTTAAAGCTTATAGAGCTGGCTTTCGAGTTATAGTAAAAATTTTGAATTGAATTGCAATTTTAGATTTTTTACGTTCTCTAAAAACGAGCGACAAAATCGCTTTTCGAAAGTTACAAGTCCAAATGATTGTTGATATTTAATGATTTAATTAATCTGCCACTTTTCAGACCAAAAGTGATAAAAAGCGTGTCGACGTTATCAGTACCCCATTTCGAAAGCAGACAGTGGTTGCCGAAAAGTTGAGTTTTTATTGGACTTTTGAGATTTTAATACAATTTTATTATTTTAACTTTTTTTGGTAATTCATTAATCAATTTTAGATCTGTTTTTAGCCATTTCGTGTTATGTAAAATTTAGGTAGTTAGAAAATGTTATGACATTCAATTTTTACATGGTTTGGATGTGGGTAAACTCTTAGAATATTTTGTAGAATATGCCTTAATAGTCACGTTTTTTGGGAGGGGTGGGTTATCTTTAGCAAAACCACCCCTAGCTATCCCCTGAAAATATCCAATTCTCACCAGCAGTAGCATTGGATGTCACCGTCTGGCTGTGGACTTCTGAAGCTAAATATAGAACAACAAATTAAACACTGAGTATTTTTGTTAACGCCAGGCTTATAAAGTGGGTAGCATGCACGTCCAATAACTCTTGTCAATACACCATTTTGCTAATGCAAATATTTGCTAGATCCATTCCTTTGTGGGGGAAAAAAGTGATGTTTATGCCGAATTAATGATCCCAAATTTAACCGAGTAATGATTTTTTGCCCCCACAAAGGAATGGATCTAGCAAAAATTTGCATTAGCAAAATGGTGTATTGAAAACTAAACAAGCACTTCACATTCTCTCGGAAACATCCACTGTTAATCAACGACTGTACTATGTCGATTTAAAGCTTTTTTGCGTAACTTAATTATTTTCCAGACTTCCAGACTTTAGAGACACTGTTAACAGTCCCAAAACTAAATTTTATTATGTTAAAGAACATCTATTTGGGATTTCAGAAATGTTATTTATAGGGCTTTTCTCCAAGCCGATTCCTTAAAGATAATTTACAAAACATGCGAGATCAACGCTAAGGGAGCCGCCATCTTTGCGCCCGCGATCTAATCCGTGACGTCACAACATCAAATTGCAATTTGTTATCAAAGAAGTGCAAGCTTTTTGAGAAGTTAATTAAAAAGAAAAAAGTTTTTTTATGAAAAATTTAAGCAAGAAAACAGTCCGAATAAGGCAATTTCGCTTATTCTTTTGATAGTTTGACGTTGTGGCGTCAAGACGTTAGTGCAATATGGCGGCCCCCATGGTACTGACTAGCTCTTTTGTTATTCATTGAACACGAACAAGCGAATCGCTTTAGAAAGTAAATTTCTGGAATTCTAAGCCCGCAGTTAACATATAAAAAATGATTTTGGCGTCGAGCTTCCCTCTATTGCAGATTTACACGTCGCAACGTTTGCCTAAAACTGTTACACGAATCCTGCTTACGACACACTTACAACACGAATTGTGTCGTGTAAATAAAGCCTTCAACTCGCCAAATGATATTATAGCTATAACTCACAATATGATTGGCTCACGCGTCTTTCCTATTATTACATTACGGGGAATTAAAATCGCTTGCTTTAATAAATATCTCCTAAAAAGTCAGGGTTGGAATCCTGCTAGACACTGTTGTTTGTACATTGTAAAATAAAAAAATAATCCAAAGTGAAAGTCGCTTGGGATACACGCTTTTTTTATAAGAACGAGGCTCAAAATTGCCAAAATTTAAGAAATTTAAGAACAAGCTCAGGCTGAGGCTTGATAACTAGGAAACTGACTAAAACATAGTAATACAGCATTAAACCTAGAAAGATTAAGGGCAATGACTGCTCTACAAACAATGAAGGTAGTTCGCCTCTAAGTTCAGCCGTGCAATATATGTGTGGCGCGAGGCTTTTCATTTTCCAATACCCTGTTTTATTTTTTTTTTCTTCATTAAAAACCGTTCACAGAAATAACAACAAATTAAGAACAAATTGAGGCTGAAATTGCCAAAAAATTAAGAACGAGCCTCGGCAAAATTTACTGCTCTTATAAAAAAAGTGTGTATGAAACTGTTATTTTCTCGTTTCATATTCAACATCTCACTCGTTTATACTCGTGAAATATCACTTTGAATATCATATCTCCGTGCGCCTATGTTCATATATATTCTCAATTTTTTTAAACTGTGCGAGACATACCTGTCGAATTCACCGCAACTGCTGTCGTTGAGTTTGACACTGTCACTGTGCTGTTTATAATGGTACCTTCCACAATCAATCCCGTGAAACTCACAAGGTATAACAAGCTCAGTGATTTCCATAAACAGTCCTGAATATTCAAAGTCATTAACTTAACAGTTTAGGTGGTTAACTTTTACATTTGCAATAGGTTCTACCTTATATTTCAATGTTTCTTTTCTTGATTATAGACAAACCGCCACAGCTTCTAAACAAGCTGGTTTTATTTAAAATATCTAAATATTTAGTTACTCACATAACACTTCCGCGTTGAATAAATGATGTGGCTTTGCTTTTTTGAGCAAAATTCTATTTAAATGTGCTTTGAAATACGCATACTTACAGTAACACATGTTTTCGTCTGCATATTTCCCCAAATTCCAAAATGGAGATAAAATTAACGGACAAAATTCTACAATCTTTGTCAACTGTTGTTATTATGCTAATTTTTTTACGCGCGGTTACTTGTGCGTTCCTTGTATAAAGAGCCTTTGTCAAAGTAAAACATTTTTTACACTTTTAGTTCTACATATTAGCTGAATCTTACAGCAGATTTAACTCTTAGTTAAAATATTGTGATATTATACACTTCCACGTGAACAGCTAACTCTTCCATATTGTAATAAACAGAAGGACAAATTTATTGCAATGAAATTAAACATGTTGACGAATCAAGCGACTTATGCCACACTGCAAAATCTCAGTTTCAGTTCGAGAATTAAAGTTGGGGAAAGTTTGAGTGCATTTGGCAAGCAAGATATATATAACGGTCTAAGATCTTCACTTTGATTAAAATCTTAAAACATTTATTAATCACACTACACTGAAAGTCCGAATATTGAAATATTTCAAACGTCTGGCTGACTTGAACACAAAGAACAATATTATTTACACGATTATAAATGGATAAGTAACACATTTTGATACTAGGACGTTACAATTAACTTTATATTTCTAGTTACTCAATTTTTATGGAGTCAAACTTGTTTTATTGGTTACAAAACAAAGATATCCAGAAATAGAACATTGAAAAACAAGAATGGCGAGCTTCAGAATTCCTTTCAAAATAAAAGCAACAATGTCAGAGAATACGCACCGTAAAACACAATTTACTGCAAGCAAACTTTAATACAGCTCGTTCAGTTAAAACATATGTGAAGAACCGAGCCTGCTAGATGCACAAAATACTTGCGAACGAGTTTGGCAAACATCCTGCTTTTATACAAAGAATCAGTCTCTCTTGATTCTGAAATATTAATGAATCCTACAGCACTGAACCCTGAATGAACTGAAAAGGTAATCTCTAATTTGGACCGTTTCCTACTGCTGAGAAAGCAAGAATGAATCGAGCAAATCGGCTGCTAAATGTATCTTACCACGAGCGAATGCAATTTAATCCATGCCATGACAGAGAACTATTAACGAATGAAGTTTAGTTTATCACTTTATGTTTGAGTTTGAAGCGTATGTGCCCGCTGGCGCTCACTCTGTGATTGAACTAGAGAATTTTATAAGTCGCAATACCGATTACAAGGGTTATAAATCGCCGATTTAAAACATTAAAAGCGTGTTGCAGTGTCCCCGCTTCGGACTGCAAGGAAAATTCTCTACTTCAATTCAGTATACACTAATACTGTTTAATCCCCATTAAAAGTCAACCTACCATAATTGTGGTTATTTTTTCCTTTCCTACCACCAAGCGATCAAGTTGGAGCGGCTAGTCACGTCTCAGAAAAGTGTAGGAGCGATTGCTAAATGAACGAAGTACAACGTCCAAAAGTGTGAACGAAGTCGAAGGTAAACACTCAAAGGTTGAGTTCGTGACAGAAATGACAGAAATAAGAGCTCGTTTATTTAGATCCCACTGCAATTTTCTTCTTATCATCATAAAACAACGGCGGGTTAAAAGGTCAGAACTGTAGACCCATAACTCAACACAATGATATCCAACGAGGCGTTAAATTGCGATATTTTATGACAAAAGTTTCTCCTAAAAGATAATATAAACTTTAGAAATATACATCTATGACTATATCATTCATAATTATATTTTTAAGTATGACTTTTAGAATCGGACATGTAACGCAATGGCTAATTTGAACGTCGGCTGTTTTCTGGGTTTGATGGTTCGCTTCAGTTTGTTCCTGGAACTCGCCTGTATTTCCTGTTAAACGCACGTATTTTATAAGAATAATGTTTCCCGGATGGGGAAGAGGAAGGGAGTGTAGTTCAGGTTAAATAGGATAGGGATACTCGCGTAAAATATAAAAAAAAAATAATCGTGAAAATTTCTGTACCCTAAAAATACTTCGTAGTATTTCAAAGACAGGAAGCTCGAAGAAACCAACGACAAAAAACTTGTCTCATTTTGTTTTCGGACCTCTGAAAAGTAGCCGTTTTTCCAAAATAACCTTGGTTATTCTCCGAAAACCCCTAGGCTCTAAAAATACCAAAATGCCAATTTTGACCCCTAAAGTATACGGCGAGCACCCTTATCTACCAATATAGAGAGTACCCCTCCCCCCCAGGACAATTTTCGAAGAATAACGAGGATCAAGTTTACACACACTGAAGACAACAAAATCGCCGTTTGGCTTCATATGTAAAGGAAATTTTCTATTGGCCATAGAGCAAACTACGACAAATCTAGCCTGCTAGCAGGCGGTGGAGCGTGTTTCTATCGCGGAAAATTACAGAGTCCGCAATCGCCGCCGCCATCTTGGAATTTTGTCCCCGCGAACAAACACTCATGAAGAGAGAGAGAAAATGGGAAAGGGGGTAGTAATGGGGACGGGAGAGAGAGAAAAACTTCCTTTCTTTCTAATCAAGATACAAAATAAGCTTCTTAAAGGACAAGACTGTATAATATATTTTAAAACACTATTCCCGTGATGCGTTTTTCAAAAAAGGAAATTTTACAAAAATGATGTAAGAACTCTATAAAGGTTTTAAACTGCATGAATAGAAACGAAACTCTTGTCATTAACCTAAATTTTTCCCTTTTTCGAGTTTTAAATTCAATTTTATTTTGTATGCTTAAGTGCAACTTTTTTGTTTGATTTAAGTTTAGTTTAGTTTAGTTATTTAGTTTACTCTATTCTACTCTCCTCTACCCTAGTGTACTCAACTCTACTTTACTCTACTCTACCTTAACCTTCAACTGTACTCTACTCTGCTCTACCTTCAGCTTTACTCTTCTCTTCTCTTCTCTACTCTACCTTCAACTCTATTCTACTCTACTTTACTTTTTTGTGCTAAAAACCCGTGCCTTTTGTAAAAACAAACCTTGAAATCTTTCCATCAGCTTGAGAAAGCTAAATCCTTACAGGGATCTAAGTGGTCAATGTGAAGCCATGCTTATCTCCGGTTTCTGTAATGCTTATAATGTCCCCCAACACCCCTCTCATTGCAGTTGATAGAAGTTCTGACGAACCAAGTTATCGTCATACAATGGAGAAAATATGTAGAGGGTGAAACTATGAAATGAATACTGCTAAGATACTTACGTTACAGTGAATCAAACAACGAACATCTCAATACATTTAATAATTAATAGCGCAAAATTATAAAGAATATAAAGAGTATGAAATATTAGTTCCTTGAATTTTGAGTTTAAATTATATTAATCAATAGTTTTTTAAATATTTCAGCATTAATTAACCTGCTGGGATTTGGTTCCAAGCCATCTTCTTGATAACCAAGAGGCAAAAGTGCATTTGTCACAGGAGTCTCACCAAACAAATGAGGCAGAATCCACTTTGTTACCCCCATTCGCTGTCCACGTTGTCGAGGTAGTTTCTGTGCTGCACCAGGATCTTTGAAAATTGCTGATATTGTTGAAGCTAAGAACTTGGCTGCTGTGATTTTTAGGTTTTTTAGCTGTGTTCGACGCAGGCAGAAATTCTTTGGAGGAACAAAGTGAGACCTATGACCACAAAATATTTCTTTTTAGAATTTATAATTTCAACAAATAGAGTAAAAACTTGTCCAACTGGGAAAAACTCACGCGTCGTATGGCCAAATTGAAGTAGGCGAGGGCAATTCTCTCAATTTGGTCAAACGACAAGTGATTTTTTCCCAAATTGGAGGAGGAACCATTCGATTGCCTTTTAATAACATAGGGGAAAACTATTTTTGCATTTTAATTAGCTTGTGAAATCAAACTTTCTGAAAGGAAAGCGTCGAGGGGCTAGGATTTGAACAACCAGCCAGGAAATTGCGGTGGGGCAAAACAACAAGAATTGAAAAGCATGCAGTCAGCAGCCAATGGAAAAGAACAAAATTTAAAAAAAAAAACAGAATATGCGAAGGAGTCGAACAATAGCAATTATAAAGACTTACTTTCCGCAGTCTCGGCTTTTCAATTGCAATGCCGGTAAATGTACTGAATACACAACAGCAATAAATCAATGGTCACTGTATTTGCGTTTTGCAGCAGCAAATATTGTTCATCTGGCAGCTTTCTTTCAAAAACTATCGATTCGTAAGATGAAACAACAGATCTTAGGTAATGGATAAAATATAAAATATAATTATTAGCTTCAACCTGCCGTTGCACAGGCTGAGGCGCGAAAAGTGGCAACGTGTGCCACTGTGTACGCCAAAAAGCGCGGGAAACGACTAGTGGTCGCGAAGAGCTTCTTGTTTACTTTTTTAAGAAGTTCAAGAGTTTGTAAGTTTTGTTTTTCTTCAACCGAACTCTAAGAACTGAACCTTGTAAACGAGGCTTTTTTCTTTGACTTCAGTCCGCCAACAGCTTTTCATATTGACACTGACCTCAATATTTGCCCACGCGATCGATTACGAAACCCATGTGCAGTTGCTATGGAAATTTTGTAACTACGCATGTGAAATTTCAAATTGGAGGGCAATTACAGATTAATTGAGGACCAAATTCATAGCATAATTTGTCCACTATGTTATTAATGTATTCATTTTCCCCGACCCAAACTATTTTGTTCTCGCAAAATTTTGCGAATGAATTTGGGCTACAGCGGCGAACCAGGGATAAATATACACGCCACAGCTTCCCTTTCATTTCTTTATTTTCACAATTTACACAAAACCTTTCAAATGGAGATACACGATTGCATTTTGTCCCTTAATGAGTTTATCCGTTTACGTATCAGTCACATCACTGAATAACTCTTATATTCAATTCATCCGGAGTTGCCACGGTAGACAAAGAAAACAGAAAGGAGGAAGACAGATTGGGGAGGGGGAAGGAGGAAGGGTAAAGAGAACAGAAAGGAGGAAGACAGATTGGGAAGGAGGGAGGGAGGGTAAAGAAAACAGAAAGGAGGAAGACAGATTGGGAAGGAGGAAGGAGGGAGGGTAAAGAGAACAGAAGGAGGAAGACAGATTGGGAAGGAGGAAGGGTAAAGAAAACAGAAAGGAGGAAGACAGATTGGGAAGGAGGAAGGGTAAAGAAAACAGAAAGGAGAAAGACAGATTAGGAAGGAGGAAGGAGGGAGGGTAAAGAAAACAGAAAGGAGGAAGACAGATTGGGGAGGAGGAAGGAGGGAGGGTAAAGAGAACAGAAAGGAGGAAGACAGATTGGGAAGGAGGAACGAGGAAGGAGGGAGGGTAAAGAGAGAAAGTTCAACAGGTGTGACTATTCCCCCTTTGGGCGTAAAACAAAACCGGAGTCGTTAATTCTAATTTTTTACCGGAAGTCATTTTAACCCAAAGTATTTTTCACTGACATTCAATCAAAAATACTCATTTCAAGTACGACTGGCATCAATCCGACGCTGTTACTTTATATCCCTCTCGCTTCCCCACCCTATACCACCCGTTAGAAGGTCTAAAGATCATGTTCACATTTTCTACTTGGGCAGCCAAGTTTTTACCACAAATAAAAACATAATCTCGGAAAAAATGCAAATACTTAGTATCAATGTGTAAACAAAGAAAAAAGCATTTAAATGCAAAGATTAATTTAGATTCAAATGATTTAAGATATATATTATACTCCCAGTTCATTAATTTACCGCCATGCGGCCCAAACACTTTTGAATTGAAAAACTCGATTGTATTTACAAATGACTCTACACGTTGTTCAAGAACTCAGTGTTTACAAAACTATTTTAAAGTGCAAGATGAAAAATATGATTTCTGGAAATGGAATTGTTATCTACAAGAGTTAGAAAAAATAGACTAATGTCGATAAATTAAAATTCAAACTTAAGTCCGAGGCTTTGGGGACCCAAGTTAGAACTTTAGTATCAATCTGTTTGATTCTGTTCAATTAATTTGAAATATCATCAATTTAATAATAATAATTTCATTTCGTTGTCCTCTCGTGAAGGTCAAATGCCAACTGCACAACGATGCGTCCTAACGGTTGCCTGCAAGAAAAAAAAAGAAATCAAAGTAAAATTAATTCATTTCTTTACAACTGAAGTCACAACCACTTAAATGAGTGAATTAAAAGCCAATCTAAGAACTATTACCATTTACTCACTGGAACTTACAATTGTAAACATTTTTTGCAAAGTGTCGGCGCAAAAGTTACACATTTTGACATTTTGATCTCGAATTAAAAGGTACAAAATGTACGCTGAAAAAATCGTGCGATCTATATGAGGTCGTGCGACTTTTTGTTAGAAAACACTCCACCAAAAACTTATGTTCATAAATCTTTTAAGCGTAACTCATCTATGAAAAACTTTCATCCTGGTTGTTTGCGTTTTCATCTCGTTTGGCTTCTGTTGCGTTGTTCTCTTTATCGGCCATCTTTGTTTTGGTTCTCTCTCCTGTTCTCAGTTCACATGCGTGGTTACCATAGGGAATTAACTGGGGCGCCAGCCACAGAGTACAGATAACGATATATAGAATGTATAAAAAATATAGAAAACAAGCATGCAAAATGTGATCAGAATACGTTGAAAACTATTGGGCCTATTTCGTAGTACCTTATTCGTACTAATTTTCGCGGGCACTTAATTTCGCGAATTTGGAACAAGAATATTTCGCGAGCATTAATTTTGGCAATTTTGCAAATAATGATAAATTTAGGGCATTTAATTTTGCGAAAATTGACAAAAGACAGACTTACGTTTTATTGAATGATCCATGATTTGTAATCAGGCGTTTGAAATTCCAGTTAAAGTTGTGATTTAAATCGAAGCCACAGCAAAGAACATATTGATAATTGACAAATACAAAGAGCTTGTGTTTGCTAATTACAAAGAGCATGACCTAAACGGGCATTTTGATGACGGCACGAACAAGAAGAAGAAATGAGTGATTCGGATGAAGAAAGTGCTGAAGTAGAAGATAAATAGACTGATAACACCTACGATGTAGCTATAAACCAAGTTAATCATTGATTAAAGCAATTGTAGAAGTGTACTAAATTTCGCGTGTTGAATTTTCGCGTATCCGTTTTTTTCGCGAAGTCCAATTTCGCGATTTTTTACAAATCGCGAAAATCGCGAAATTAAAGCCTCGCGAAAATTAGTACGAATAAGGTATTCAAACCTTTTCAGAAGCCTAAAAGCTTTACAATTTAAAATCAATCGTTTTAGAGAACAGCAGGAACCCTTTCGCAATGATGGGCACCTGGTTTCCAGTAACAAGAAAGTTTAATTGTCCAAAGTAACAAAGTGTCAGCCTGACCAACCGAGCTAAGAAGAATATTTCTCGTTTGTTTGTTCACTTTTTCGTTTATGTATTCTGCATCACACGTTAACGGCGCAATGGGGTAAATGAATCAAAGCCATCTCTGATCAGTCAGAAGGATGTGGTCTGCAAATTTGTATGTTCTCTTTGTCAGTTATAAAAATACATTGGTTACACAACTCCACAGCAGTTTCAGCGAAATGAAGAACACTGTTGCAGCTCTTCTTCTATTTTCAGACATTTGAAAGCAGATCATGTCAGCCCTAAATCACTCATCCTTGCAAAGAATTTTAGTCTTGAATAAGTGTCAAGGAAAGATGAATTGTTTGGTATCATTAAGATAAACAACAGAAGCTCAATATCCAGTCCGATTCAATATCAGGGTCCCCCCTCAGTATTAGCATAAAAATTCCTTGACTTTCCATGACTTTTTTTAAACATTTTTCAGGACTTTCACTGACCAAAATAAATAATTTTCCATAACTTTCCAGGTTTCGAAAATTAACTGACAAAATACTACATGGCAAAAACTGTCTAAAACAGCTTTATTTAGTTAAGCAAAGAAGCAGAAGTGAGGTTTGTACACTACTGTATTAAATTTGAGCTTATAAACATGGGAACATAATAATAAAAGTGCAAATGGCCACTGACGAGTATTGATTTCTTTTAAAAGATATGGAAATATAGCGAAAGACAACTTCAAGATCGACACTTTTAATATCAAATTATTTACAGTGTAACACAGTGAACGAGTCACCAATAAAATTCCCTGACTTTTAATGACTTCTTGCAAAATTCCCTTAATTCAATGATCCCGGAAAAAGGTTTTCAAATTCCCTGACTTTCCAGGTTTTTCACGGACCGCGGGGACCCTGCTGTGAAATATTTTTCAACACTCAAAGAGAAATTTCATATCTCAAAGCGACCATACATGTAATATCCTCTATTTATTATGGCGTGAATTGAAAATTGTACCTTGTTGAAACCTTGTTACTTTGCAAACAAGCTCGTTGTCCTCGGTCCATTTTATCCACTTTTTCCAGCACTCACTCCCCTCCAATGTACTCTTGTTGCCAACAATTAGCAACGCTCTCCGTGCGCGGGTCAGCAGAACGTTTAACCGTCGAGGATCATCCAGAAACCCTGTATAGCGATGTTCGTTGCACCTTACCGCTGAGAAGACAATCACATCGCGTTCCTGACCCTGAAACCCATCCACTGTTCTAACAGATACATTCGCCAGTCCACTCAACATCTCTTTCAGTTTTAAAACCTGCTCTTTGTATGGTGAAACTACTCCTATTGTCTGCACTGTGTTATTTGGTTCTGAAACGAGCCGCTTCACTATGTTTGTAACCTCTTTTGCTTCGTGTTCGTTCAATTTAGACGATCCCCTCGATCTCTCGAGGCACTCATCTGACATGGCGATAAACGCCACTGGTTTGTCAGGTTTAGGGAAACAAAATCCTTTTGGAACTTCTCTTTCAGATGCAGAGACTCCATTCTTCAGCCGTCCATTGTAGAATTCTTTAGATGGGAACTCAGAAATGGCCGGGTGCATGCGATACTGCGTGTCCAGTAGGTGAGCTTGTGTTCCAGAGCTTCTGAGGCGCATGAAGAGGGACATATTGAGCCCCGAGGCCAACTGGCTTTGCACCATGGGCGGTAGTTGTTTATCGTCACCTTTGAAAATATTTGAAGGTTTCTACGTGAAAGTGAATGATGATATTCATCCAGATTCAATTCAAATGAGCAATTTTTAAATCTTTTTCTGGATTTTTGGTCTCAATTATAAACAGACTGATGGTTTCTGTCGAAACGTCGAGACCAAAATTCCAGAAAAAGATTTAAAAATTTCTCATTAGAAGGTTTTGTATCTAACATAACTTTAAAGGTATTTACATTTAGAGTTATAGTAGATGCAACAGAATGCTTACGTGTGTTATATTACATTATTACATTATTTAGCAACGTTTGTTACATCTGTGACTCCAATAATCCTCCTCTTATCAAGAAATCTGTGTGTGTTGCCTTTTACTACATTTTACCTATCAATATGTAGCTTTCCAATGTTAGATTTGCAAATGGTCATCGCCCACATGTCCACTCACTGAAAATCAGGACTTAACTTCGAGGCTTGTGGTTGGGAATCGGAGTTGTTATTGGGCCATTCACGTTCACAGGGTTCCTGCAGCTCAGGGCTCAATAAATTTAGACCGTTTTTATAACTTTCAATACCAAAAATCAGATAATTTAAGACCAGCGAAGGACAACAAACAAAAATGAGAGAATTTATTATATGGCAGGCTCGCTGAGCAGGCAAGATGAATCGAATTCTGTGCTCTTATTGGTTACAAGAGCGGGCAAGATAAGACCATCTTGCCCGCTTGGGATTGCCTGTTTTGTTCCCCAAGAAAAAACCATTGCGTGGGGCGGAATTACACATTGAGTTCTGGGTAATGGAGTCGCGTAAAGGGGAAGAGCATAGACGACTTTCGTAAATTTATTTGTCAACCAAAACCGACAAATACAAAAATTAAAATGAATATGAAGACATGGAAGCTTTTTTGTCTTACGGAAAACAGTAGTAAAGTGAAATTCTTTGGCCATATAATAAATCCTTTATCGACTTCGTCTCGTTCCATAATAACGCAAGAAAAGAACTTGGCCAATATCCAGCCATCTTGACCTGACGCTTGTTCAATAACGCATATGTACTGAAGCTGCATGAAGCAAGTCACATGACTTAAGTTACGACATTCTCTGACCAATAATATATTAAGATCACTTGATATTTGTAAAACAAAAGCTTGAAAAAGTTGGTGCTATCTTCAAAAATAAAT
>JAOCPT020473285.1:0-12922 GCA_026546935.2 Palythoa grandiflora | reverse complement strand
AATTTCAAGGACTTTCCAGCGGTGACTGCAATTTTCAAGGACTTTCAAGGCCTTGAATTTTTATTTTGAGATTCAAGCTCAGTTGGGAGAATTTACTAACACATCATTTGTCGTGCTTGGGGTTAAAGGGTTAAAACTAATCCAAAAAATCTTGAAAACATTTTGTAGATGCTTCATTTTTATTCAGTCTGTGACCGTTTGATGGGATTTTCAATATTTCAAAGTATGGACGCTGCTAACATCAAAATATCACTTAATCTTTTAAATATCGCCACGAACATTTATCGTTCGTCCGCGAACGATGACTCCAAAAATGTGTAACCTTCTTCACTTAATTAAAACGACTATGATAAGTCGATGAAAGTGTTTACTGGTAACTTGCTCAAACTTCTAAATGTCATAGACTGACGGAAAGACACGATTTCGGTCGAATTTCTTCTGTTTTGAAGCAAAACTAGAAATGCTCAATTTTTTTGTTAAGGAATATAAACGCCAACAACACGCAGTTTTGTCTTCAATATTTTTGAAAAAATGCCTTCGCCAGTAAAAAACTTTGAAATCCTAGCAAAGTTTTATTCAATCCCTCGGCGCTGATATGCAAAAAAAATTTCTTGTTCTGCAGGCCGAGTTCAGGCTATGTAATTGCAACAAGTTTTGCTTATACGTAATTTACTTATTCGTGTCCCAAATGCATTCTGGGTAATTGAGTATACAACGACAACATGGAATCCCGCCCAAACTTGATTTTATAATTTTTTATAAGTGTCAAGCCACTCGCACCTACTGCATGGCGAAATTCGATGTTTGTTGGGCTTTTTATAAGTCAAAACTTGCTTAAAATGCTTGAGTAGGTGCTGAAATCCACAACAGAAAGACAAGGAAAATGAATTTACTCACGGCTCGCCATGCTTGGCTAAATAAAGTTTTGCCGCCTCAATCAACGTGAACTTACTTAAAATGGCTCATAAAACCACTTATAAACACAATACTTACCAGATTCAAGCTTTCATGACAGCTTGAAAAACAAATGACGCTCGCAAAGGATCACCTCACCAGAAAGTTTGAGCAATGAGTGCATCAAAACAGCGGTAATCCTTTTGAGAGACAACTTCGCCGCAGGGCAAAACTGTATTGCTTTTCTGTAGTCTCAAATGTTAAGAAAAAACTAAAATCTAATTAATATTTTAAGGTTGATAATATTGTTGAGTCTTGTGCCGTTAAGGGAGGTTTTTGTTCAGGGCCTATCTCTGTAACATGGAAACGAGGCTGAGCATGTACATCAACAAAAAAAAACACTAGAATGTTCATAAAAGAGCAGGAAAATTATTATTAAAGTTATTAGCTTACTTATACGTGTTTAGAGGTGCAGATCATTTCTAGACGTAAATCCAGCCAGCCCAGGTCAGGGGGAGGCAAAAAGGCGCGTCAGGAGGGAGGGGTGGGGGCAATTTGAGCAATTCTCCGTATTTTCCACCAATTTTTTTTTTGCCTGCAAAGGATTTTTAAATGGAAAGGCCTGATTTATCTGTGTCTACAACACAAAATTTGTTCAACTTTGATACTACATTATCGGTAATTGTTCGGTCTAACTTCAACTTTAGATTATGATATTATTTAAATATTAAAATCCTGCTGTTGTCTGATATAGATGTATGAATTATGAAAATAATAAATCTGCAGCTTGGAAATAACTACTAAAGAAGTTTTCTCGTTTTTTTTCTCAGAAGGACTTGTTTGTCCTTACGGGAATCGATCGTGAATCCATGATCCTCTGATTACCAGTCTGATATTCTATCCACTGAGCTACTATAATCGGTAATCAGAGGGTTCGATTCCCATAAGGACTCAGTAGTTTTTTCTTCAAAGAAAAAGAAGCTTGTGTCAACAAGACTATATAATAAAAGTTGACTGTATTAGTAGTGATAAGTGCTACCCCTGACAAAATGTACAGGACTGGATATCAGTTTTCTGTGAAATTTACGAAAATGTAAAAAGTTTGTGTTCAGATGTATGTGAAATTCAAATACTATATTTATGAGTGTCCTGTCATGATCAGGGGATAATATTTCCAAAGAGTGAATGAATTTGAATCTGTTTTCTATAAATTTCTGTAGTAAATTGACTGAGTTGTATCAGTTGGCCATGTCTGTTTTTGAACAAATAAAATGAACAATGTGGGGGTTATGTGCCTGCAACCCAGGAGGCTCCGGGTTCAAACTCTAGCTGTTGAACACTGGTGTGATCTTTTTTTCTGCCAAAGTTTACTCAGCTTTCCATCCTCCCGAGGTCGGCAAAATGAGTACCAGCTTCTGCTTACTTACCAAGTCAAATTAACTGTTTAATTGTGTGCTGATATCCATTCCCTGTTCCCTTGTCAGGGGTAGTAATGGAGGAGGAGGAAGAGGAACTCTTGCTAATTTATAAGGATGAAGAAAGAAAAAGGTTGCGACTTCCTCCCATCATTCAAGCTGCTTCACGCCCTAGAAACCTTACGCGCTCAAACGAAGCTGAAGGTCTTTTGAGAGGGCAGAAAGCGAGGAGATTTGAACCTGAAAGGAAATTTCAGATGACTGATTTGAAACCTAAATCCCCGAAGCGAATGCGACAAGATAGGCAACCATCAAAACAAAATCAATATGGATATTTTGAAATTAAGGATCAGAGACAAGAACTTGGTTTTGCAGAAAAAAGGAAAAGTAAAGAGAGATATAGAAATTTGGAAGAGAAAGAGGGAGGATATGAAAGGTATGTGGATGGTGACGGCACAAGGAGAAAAAGAGTGGAGAAGTTAAAAATTACAAAACGCAAATTTTCTAGTCCAACAGAAGAGAGAAAAGGAGCATTTGCAGCTGGAAACGTTCAATCAAATCCAGAAATGAGTGCACAAAAGAAACTCCATTACACCAATGAGCTCAAGGACATCACATCAAAGACAAATGAAATGCGGATGGCAGATGACCCCAAAGGGGCAATCCTGAGCACAGAAGCCGCAAATTCGAGGACAGCAGGTCTGGCCAAAACAGAAAATAACAGCAGAACTCTTAATGAAGGCGACTACGTGGCTATAAAAGTACCTGAAAAACTTTACATCAAAGGTCAACCGTGTCTGGGCAGAGTAACATCTTTACCTGACAGTCTTGGTTTAATCACAGTACATTATTACACGGGAAGCTATGGTGGTTTTTGGCGACCTATGATGAGCCGAACGAGCCCGTACTTGAGGAAAGTACCGCTGACCAATGTATTGTGCAAGTTTACTATGTCGGACAGTGGCAAAATGTCTCCAATGACAGCCGCAAAAGTAAAAGAAATTGTTGATGGTGTTGCAGAAAAATCTTAAAAAAGTCTTCACTTTTACATTTATGGGAACCGTCTTAACAACATTTAAAAAAAAAACATATTACGTTATAGATGTTTATCAGTTGAAGAAACTTAACGAGAATCCTCTGAAAGGTATCATTTTGGCGGGAAAAATTTTTTCACGTCTACGGCCCAGTTGAAAACTCAAAAAAATATTGCTAAAATATAAAGTTGTGTGAAGTGCTCAAAATACTTGGTTAGTATTGCTAATGTGTTAAATGCTGAAATACAGTGAAGGCCTTTTTTCAGGTCTCCCTGTGTAACGTAAACCATTAACAAACAACATATCCTTGCATTGTATGTATAGTAACATAACGGCATGATCCGATGAACTAAAGACAAAGTGCGACATGTAATATCTATCATTAGTATTACTCTACAAATGGAATGCAAGACTCAGTCTGTCATGGCATTGTTGCGACCTGCCATTTGATTTCAGTTAATTCTTAGCTCTCCAATTTGTATACTGTATTTTATCAAAGACTTTTGAACTAACGTACCAATGCTTTTCAAGTGACACTAAAAGGAATAAATTAATTTTTAACTTCAAAGCTTTTATAAAAGATGAACATAAATAACCTATGCTAAGCATATATTTATCAAATCAGTTTTTATTTTTGAAATCATTATTCTTGTATTGTTAAAACGATGCACTTCAAGTTATAAATATTAGCATACGTAGATGCACACACAAATAAAACTTCAAATAATATTAATAATCAATAAATGTTATTTACTTGGTGTGACAAAAGAATTGTTAATTACTAAAGGGTTATATAAACTTGAGATTCGCTCCTGGCCCTACACATGTTTCATTGTAAACAAGTCTTAATCCTGACGACGACGATGATAATAATAATAATAATGACGATGACTATGATGATGGTGATGGCGATGATGATGGTGATGATGATGTTGATGGTGATGATGATGATAGCGATAATGATGATGCTGATTATAAAAATCATAGCGATAAAATTTTAATCTAGATAAAACAATTACATAAAGTAAATTTGTACGTTATCATTGGCGATCGCAAATAATTAAATAAATACATGACCTTTATTTAATGAGGTTAACATCATCCATATAAATACAGTATTCTTCCTGATGATCCTCCAAGGTCAGATGTTCATACCTGGTGTCGACTTTGTAGAGGACTCCTTCGGAGTCAGATTGAGATGGACAAATCTCAGCCCACATGCGGAGTCCAGGAATCGAACTTGCGTCGTATAGGTGGAAGGTGTGAGTGAAGACCACTGAGTTAACCCAATTCCCCTATAATGATGGTGATGATAATGGTAATGAAAGTGGTGGTGATGATGGTAGTGATGGTGATAATGATCGTAGTGATGGTGATGGTGATGGTGATGATGATAATGTCGCTGATGATGGTAAGAGTGATGATGGAGACGATGATGGTAAAAGTGATAATGAAAGTGATGATGATGGTGTGAAGGTTTTATGGAGGTAGGTCGCCCAAAATCATTTTCGTTATCAGCACTTACTGCTTAATATATAGATAATAATAAAAATTGCATTGTTGAGGTAGATGCAAGAAGGTCGATTCTTAAGCAGAGTTTAACTTCTCAGGAAGCAATTTTCTAGGGTTAAAGCGATGACTTCAGTAAATCAGGCCACGACCACACTACTCGTCTTTAGATAGGCCTACGGTCCATACTAATCGAGGTCTGCTTGTTCAAACAAAATTTAGCACTAATCCAGCGTTAAAATTTTAACATGTTTCTGTTGCCAACTCGTACAAGGTGACTTTTTGCTGCAGTATTTGGATTGGCAAAACGTTAATCTATAAAAAGTCGGTTTGAACCATTTTGCTAACACGACAAATCTTTGTTGAAAAATTGCTCTTCGACTCTTATCCAGGTTAAAAGTTAACCAGTTTTTAAACAACCCGGTCCTGGATAAAAAAAATTCACCTGGCCATTTAACCTGGTTTCCCAAAGTGAGTGAATTTGAAAACGCCGTATAGGTGGAATATTGTTACTTACAAGTGGGTATTTCCAAATACTTTTTTGTCACATCATCATTTCAGTTTACTTCTGCTAGAAATTACAGTTTTAAAAATATGTATATATAAATAAATTTATATGTGGCAAAGAAACTCGCGAGAAACCGTGAGGGCTTTTAAAGTTTAATCCACTTATGAGCGAGTTAAACATCATCAATGTTCCTCATTGGGCCAAATGTTGCATAGGGCACCAACAAAGTTCCTCCATTCTGCCTTCCTTGCCACTTGTGCAGCTTACCCCCAAGACGTCCTCCAACCAAACTGGTTGCGCTCCTTCACCACCATCCTTCTCCAAGTGTCTTTCGGTTTCCCTTGCTTTCTTATTCCAGGTGGTTGCCAAATAAGCGCTATCCTCGTGTCAACGGTGCTGTCTTTTCTCAAAACATGTCCAATCCATTGCCATCGTCTGTGTCTGATAAGATCCATTGCTACTGGCATTTCAGTTAGTCTGTGGAGATCAACATTTGATAGAACTTTTGTCCAAAACACCTTCATTTTACTCCTCAAACATTCGGCTGTGAATCCATTGATCATGTTTTCATTCTTTTTGTTGATTTTCCAGCAGTCAGCTCCATGCATCAAAATAGATAAGACATTGCTTCTGTCGATCTTTAGTTTTGTCTTTCTGCTGTACTGATTCGTTGTCCAGACTCTTCTTAATTTGTTGAATGCTGATTGTGCTTTGCAAATGCGACTGTAAATATGAAAAGTGGAATTCACTTCGCTGTCAATTTGGCCAAGTATGAAAAACGGTTGAAATCTTCTAACCCTTTATCTCCTATTGTGATTGGTTGTAGATCGTTTAATTCGCATAACTTTCGTTTTAGGCTTGCTAACTGTTAATCCCGACTTGGCTGCTAGTTTGAGTAGTTCATCGGTTTTGCGCTGCATTTGTTTGCTGGTTGCTGAGAGGAGAACAAGGTCATAGATCTGCGAAATGTAAATCTTCCATTGTCTGAAACGTGCCCCAGTTTATTGCATGCTTTTTGTAACTTATTGCATTGTCCAGTGAATTACAAGCAAGAAAAGAAATCCCGATATCGCACAGCCTTGTCTTAATCCAGACTGTATTCTGAACCAATTTGATTGTTTCCCTCATGTTCCACTGAACAGCTGAAATTATCATAGAACTGCTTCACCATAGTGATATTCTTCCTAGGGATTCTGTAGCTTGCCATTATATTCCACAAGCTTTCAGGATGAACGCTTATGTCACGTGAGTGGAGCTGAACAGCCAAGAGGCCATGTTTACTCTGCGTCTGAAATGTTTCTCCGTGCAGCTAATTATTGAAGTAGTTTGGAGGAAGGACATTTTATCCAATTTTGTTATCGTGTTAAGTCGGTCACAGATGAACAAAATTTCCTTTGACAAGTCTCCTTGTTCAAAATCTAGCATGCCAGTGTTTGAACAAGTGGACTTGAGAAGGAAAGACTTGGCAATTTTTCCCAAATGAAAAAACTTGTCGAGGAAAACTTGCTCGTCTGTAACCAGCTTTAGTGTAGAAAGAAAACATTTCCTCAGTTTTAGGGCTCGCCGAAAAAAGAGGAGAAGCACTTTCAAATTTACCCAACGTAGTGTTGATGACTGTTCCTAACATGCCACCATTCCGGGAAAATTTGAGGATGTACTAATATTAGACTTTTAGTACCGGGTTGTTCTGGGAACCACCAACCGCAGTTTGAAACTCGAGGTTTGTCATCGGAGGTGAAGTTGCATTTTGACTTTTAGCAAGACATTTCTCGTGTCGTACTCGCGAATATGTGGAAGAAAGCCGCCATATTTGTTTTCTCTACTTCACTTTAAATGGCCGAAACTCGAAAATATTATGTTGTCAAATGCGGGAAACTTATCAGTTGACGAGAAGAAACACAAAAGAGTCTAAGTTTAACCTTAAAACGTCGGTCTGTAAGGTTGATAAAATCAAAAATTAAATTTCTCTTACGACTCTAGCCGTCGACACCTGTACTGCAAACGCCAGGAGACCGCGGGAACAACGACACGTGACTTTTTGAGGTCCTCTGGTATATGTTTTCGCGGTTAAACCTGATGCTATATGACTCTGTAACAGGACTTGTCACGGTTTCAGACGCCACTTTGGCTGAAATTTACAGCATTTGTATGGAAATCCAATGTCAAATAATGTTAATAATACTCTAGTTATGAATGGAAACTTTAAACTTTAGACTGAGGAATTTAATGCCAAAGTACAAGTCCTGTAGCCGCACTAGAAAGCTCGGCGTATTACAGAGAAATGTATGGAAAATTCAAAACACGTTAGGACGTTTTCTACGGCGGCTTCAGGCCTAGACTTCTGGCATTAAATTCCTCAGTCTAAAGTTTAAAATTTTTATTTCAGAACTAGAGTATTAATAACTTAATTTGACATTGGATTTCCATACAAATGCTGTTAATTTCAGTCTGCTTTGAAAGTTCCACAAAACGCGAAGCGGCCGCCATTGTTTTGGTAGGTTTTCAGAAGCAGCAAGTTTCGCTACTCGAGGGCTATTGCTAATAGTCCCATAGTAGCGTAGCCAATCAAAACGCAGGATTTACATTAGTCCCCTAGTTATGTGATACTAATTACAATTATTCTGGCTATCACAGAGAAAGGCCACCGTAATTCTACCAGGAGAGAAAAAAGAAGCTCCAAGAGCGTCGATATTCCGGGGCCTGCTTCTTCCCCGGTCCCCCTGCATCCTCCACCAGTTTCTCGGGCAGACCGTATTCGGTTGGAGTATGACCGACAGAGAGTGGTACTGCGTACCAGTGACGGGAAACTCGAGACCCCGCGCAGCGACTACGAAGAATGGAGAGAAAGGCGACGAGCCCATCGCAGAATCTCTGGGGACGGGAAGGTGCCCCTTAGCAGCCTCAAACCACACAGGTCTTCAAAGACAACACGGCCAAGGTGAGACTTTAGGGGAGGGAGTGGGGGGGGGGGGTGCAACTGAATTTTATGATCTAATAAAAAAGTGTTTCGGCTCGATGAGGAACTCTTAAAGATCCTGGAAATCTTGGAAAATCTTTCAATTTTTCTGAGGCACAGAAAGGTCCGCCGAAAGAGTACCAGCTTCTGCTGGGGGCTAACCTGCGATGGATTATTGTCCCGTCCAGGGGAGTCAATAACTCTCATCCGCTTAACACTACAGAAACCGGAGATAAACACCTTCTACAATGGGCCTTTTAGGGTCATAAAAGGATTTAGCTAGCTAAACAGCAAGGTTCTGGAAACCGCTTAATATATACTCTAGAAATTTTAATCCAAGCCCTGGAAAATCTCAAAAAAAAAACTGTATTTGAAAGAGTAATCTCGCAAAATAATCCATTTCAATATATCTTTTTAGATAACGAGGAAAATTGTGGAATACAATAGTAATTCAAAATTTGCTGTAAAAGTAATGAGTTGAAAAAAATTGGAAAATCTCAGAATAATATATTTGAAAAAAATGTGTTTAGATAACGAGGAAATACACCATTTTGCTAATGCAAATTTCTGCTAGATCAATTCCTTTGTGGGGGCAAAAAGTGATGTTTATGCTGAATTAATGAGCCAAATTTGACCCATAGTAATGGCTTTTTGCCCTCACAAGGAAATGGATCTAGCAAAAATTTGCATTAGCAAAATGGTGTATTAAAATTGGCGATTTTCTCTTGATTTTCTCTAAAGTATTTGGAAAATGCACTGGAAAACTCAAATGTCCAATTTATGAAATGCTATTTATCAGAGATCTCAAACGGAAGCTAAACACACAATCTGATTGAATTCGTGCTAAAGTTTTTGTTTTACTTAACAATGGCCCTTATTGTACTAACTTTTTCTTTTGTATCTTTGTTTATGTAAATTAGTCTAAAATATCTATTGTTGCCACAAGTTTAAGAACTCAATTTTTCACCTAAGTAATTTCGTAACTCCTTGATAATGGAACCATGTCGGTTCTAAAACGTTGGTCATTTAGCGTAATTTTTATTTTAAATTCACTATCTAAGTTCCTTTTGGTAAGGATTTTCTCTTGATTTTTACAATAGTAATTTGAAACTTGTTGTAAAAGTCATAATCGCTGGATCGCATCAATTAAAAAAGTCAAGAAAAAAACGGGAAATACTTCTGGAAAAGCCTGGATTTTTCAGATTCGGGAGGTGTACGAACCCTGTAGATGTTTAGGAAGAGGATATACTTAAAGAATTGAAAAGATGTTCTCTGAAACAGCTTTGTTTTTTACTCAACATATGGTTAATAATACTTTTATAAAACGACGAAAATAGACGGAATACCGGGGCTAAAGAAAGTTTTTTAGAGGCAGTTGCTGTAGTTTGAACAGAACGGAATAGGATTTCTTCAACTTGGCTTTCTATAGCCAGAGTTAGAGTTATACTTTTATAAAGTTTTATAAGTTAATACACATTCAAAATTGACAGCATGAATAAATGCGCACTTCTAAAACCGTACATTTTTTAATAACTGCTACACGTTTTTTTATAAGAACCAATTTGTTTTTAATTTGTTTTTTATTTCTGTGAGCGGTTTTTAATAAAGAAAAAACAAAATAAAACATATTTTCGAAAATGAAACGCCTTGCACCACACATATATATCGTATACGCCTGCATTTAGAGGCGAACTACCTTCATTGTTTGTTGAGCAGTCTTTACAGTGAATCTTTTTATGTTTTATGCTGTATCGCTAAGTTTTGTCAATTTTCTACCACAAAAACTTTTCTAGTTATCAAGCCTCAGCCTGAGCTTATTCTTAAATTTTGGCAAATTTGAGCCTCGTTGTTCTTATAAAGTTGTTCTTATAAAATAAAAAGCGTGAATTGGTGAAATGGTAGAATGCCTCTGACTCTAAAAACTACAGCGATTTCAGAAGTTCGAGAAGATTTTCATTTTGCATTTGACTCGTCCGTCAAACGCCCCTAGCGTTTTAGTTTTACAAATCACTAGTGATCCCTGCATTTTCATTGTTTCTTGGCAAAACAATCTTAATCCGAATCGCACAATTTCGAGTCTGGACATGATTGACCACGAACTAAATTAGAAAAAGCTGAAATAAGCATTCATAGTCCACTAAAATTAGAGCATGTATGATGCGTTTTTTGTTGGTTATCTGGTTGCTCCGTTTCTGTTAAAGTAAAAAGTGCGAGGTCTATCCGGGAGATTATTCATAATGAGAGAACGAGGTAATTAATAACAGACCGAGAGAATGAGGTAATTAATAACAGACCGAGAGAACGAGGTAATTAATAACAGACCGAGAGAACGAGGTAATTAATAACAGACCGAGGGAACGAGGTAATTAATAACAGACCGAGAGAACGAGGTAATTAATAACAGACCGAGCAAACGAGGTTATAGACCAACGTTACTGACCTAAACTCAGTAATGCTATACGACGGAATAAACGACTTTATCGCCGAGAAAAAAAGTGGATTTAACTGGATATAACTGATTTACTTCATTTACTTGAAAACCAGACCTATATTTCAAATCAACGATTGGAGGCGTATTGTGTCAGATTCTCGGCTCAACCACCACAGAGGAGTCGAACCAATGCGCATTATTCACGTTAGCTAAATCCTTAAATTACAAGCCTACAGTAAGTGAAGGTGGTGCGTATCTCCGATTTCTGTAATGTGAACGGGACATTAATCAGTCGCACGTTAGCCCAGCAGAAGCTGGTACTCATTTTACCAACCTCGTGAGGATGCATGGAAAACTGAGTCAACTTTGGAGGAGAAGAAGTTCATACAAATGTTCAACACTCGGCTGAGCCAGGGTTTGAACCCGGGAACTTGTGGTTAGAATGCAGAGATCTTGCCATTGCGCCAACCACGCCGCTGGCTTTATGGTCGTGGCTAGAAAGGATACTCCAGGATGCGTTTTCCGAGGGGAGCCTGGAACCAATTTAACCCTAACGCTAGGGATAACGGTTCGGGTTAGGGTTGGGGTTAGGCTTAGGGTTAGGTTTCCGAAGATTCGATTAAATTGGTTCCAGTTCTCGGAAAACGCATTCTGAGGTATCTTTTCTAGCCACGACCCTGTCTTTATGAACATAACGACTAACTTAGTTTTCTCCTCCCAATGTTTGTAGGGAGCCGTGTGATATGATTACTGAACCCAAGTTCCCAGACTACGAGTCCAGAATCGCCGAGGAGCAACGCTTAGCTTTGGAGACGACTCTCAACGAGAAGGAACACGATTTACTGCAAAAAAGAAAGTTAGTATATAGTGTTTTATTGCTTCGCTAACAATTTGCTCGGAACTCCTCCTTTTCAAGTTGGGAGAGGCAAAAGATTTTAAACTGGGACAGAGGAAATGATATAAAACTCTGTACGCCCTCTGCTGGAGTTAGTACGTGGTGGAGAGGAGAAGTTTTCCCAACCCTCCCCCCCCCCCCCCTACAAACACGAAAAATGACGCCTTATGACTAGAGACCTTTACATCCGACTACGAGTACGAGTACGAATACAAGATTTTAAGAACACGCGCACATTTACCAGCAAACGCGTTTTCAAGAGGACGACTTTTGCCAGAAATTTCGTCCTCTCGACAACGAGTTTGCTTCTACCAGCGCGCGCTCATAAAATCTTGTACTCGTACTCGTTTTCGTAGTCGGATCCAAAGGTCTCAAATCTCTCCAATCTAAGGCCCATATTTGCATTTAAACAGGTTCGGAGAACTTGATATGTTAATTAAATAAATCGATTCATCTTTTCATTACCAAGTGTAGCATTTAGCATGGTTTATGTGAGTAGAAGTGAAATGTTGATTAACTGCCTATACTGAAAGTGGTGATTCGTATGAGGCCCTATAATTACCTGGGGGTCAAAGTAAAGCTACAGCTTCAGGTTTTGAACTGTTATGTTGAGTGGTTGCAATTTTTCTTGGCGAAGAGTTTCTTAATAAAAAGTCAAATAACACATATCTGCAAAAAAAAATTTACTACGGATTCTAACAGATGGATTTTGGATAGCGCTTTTCGAATCTCCAATTGTTTTTTTTTTCGAGTTGTTTTTTCATATAGAACTCGCAACCTAAATTTCCTTTCGAATGATGTTCCGAAATTATCGCAAGCAAATTGATAGAAAAACTTTGACGTGAGAGAAGTGGTTTTGGGAGAAGTGCAGCGAGTGGAGAACAAAAATAAAATAAATTTTAGTGGTGTAACTTTACTAAAACAGTAAGAAAGGAAAAATATGCCAAAATATCGATACAATTTACCGTCGATTTAGCAAAGCTCGTGTTTTGGTACGACTTCTCCGACGTCATCAACCCGAAGATGACCCGAAGGTGACCCGAAGATGACTCGAAGGTTTAGTCACGTTTTTAAACTCGATTTTGTCGAAAACCAAACGTTGGAATCAAACAAAACTTTCAGGATTTATTACTGAGGACAAGATCTCTTGAATTCATCTTTAACCCTTTGAGTCCCAAGCACGGCAAATGACGTGTTGTTAATTTCTCCCAACTGAGTTCCATACTTCCTATATAAGCAGTTTGGGAGAATTTGGCATTTCAACTTCCACAGCTTATTTC
>JAOCPT020473190.1:0-12926 GCA_026546935.2 Palythoa grandiflora | reverse complement strand
TTGAAAACATGATAATTCTTACAGCCCTCTTCTGGAGGATGATTAGAGGCTTCAGAGTAGTAATATACGTATTACCCTCTAGCAAAAACGTAGTTTTGTTCAAGTTGATACTATTCATTCAGAAAATAAAACCTAACTTGAACGTTCAATCAGATTCCGTTCCTGCCAAACATTTTGTTTGACAGCTTTCAATTTATGTTTTTTGTTTTCGTTGTTTTGTTGTGCAATTCAACCAAGCTTATAATGTATTCAAAAGTATTCAGCATAGCTGCATAAACTTCATCTTGCTTCTCGAATAATGGCTTTAAAATGACATTAGCCGATGTCGAAACGCTTAATTTTATAGTTAATTTGTTCAATTTGGTGTTGCTATGGGTGTTAACTCTAAATAAGCAATCTATGGCATACTCCGAAAGAATATTGCCGACCAAAAGGAACAAAGTTGTCCTAGAAATTATTGGTTTGGCCCTCAGTAAAAACTGCCAACTCTATCCATGACTGAGTACCTACTTTATATGAGGAACAAGAAACAGTAAAACTTTTTGGTGCGTCGCCAAAAACTATGACACTCAAAATCAACACACAGTTGTCAGCAGCTGTATCAATCTTTTTTCGGTACCTGGACAAATTTATCCGAAGCCGTACCAAAAATAACGTTAATGTAGCCGATCATAGCTTTCACACTTTTTGGTTTGCGTCAGTTCTGTATCCGTAAAACTTCACTCCGCGGTGGCTGAAATCCGCTAATCCAATAATATCGTGTCTTGAATTCATAATTCACACGACATTTTGGCCAAATCCGCTAATTTTAGAAAACTCGCAAATCCGTCGAAATTTTTGTTAAACTCTGCAATGCGCAAAGAAAATTTGGCTTAAATCCACTGTTCCATAAACCCTTATATAATTATCCAATCCTCAGTCAAAGAGGAAAATATGTATTTGATTGAGTTTTGAATGTGACCTCTTGTTAGTATTTTTGAAACTGGAAACTTTACTGAAATTACATTTAACATTGAACTTTGAGGAGGAGTATAACATATACGTGATTATACAACCTCAGTAGTGATATAAACAGGAAGTAAACTGGTTGGCGAGGAGCGGAAAACTTATGCACCGACTTCAGGAAAAACAAGCTAATACAAAGCAATTTTAACGTGAAATCTAAAAATATACTGCTTTACACAAACCGGAACAAGTCTTGCGAAACGGGCAAATAACCAATTTCGAATACTTTATCATGCCTGATTTAAAGTTTTCAGTGCATTTGCAAACGCAATCACTTGGCTTGTCGCAAGAAACTTGAAAAAGGTGTTTTGCATCTGCAGTGTGTCATAGAAATCTCTTTTGAAGAAGCCTATCTCAGATGAAGATCAATACAAAACGCCATGCGCTAATTGTGTAAACGCGAAACATTTAAACCGGATGAAGAAAGACCTCTGACCTTTCAAGTCTTTACTCTTGTAAAGCAAGTAAGACCTTGAAAAATACCAGGATTGAAAAAGTGGCTTAATAATAAATAATTTGCTGGATTTGACTTCAATTTGTAATTTTGAAAACGATTTCCAAAAAACCAAGTTGACGCATTTCGAACGAGCTTACAGTGATATGAGTTCAACTAATTTATTGTTTAACATTTGAGGAAAAAGTGTAAAGTAGACATAATTGCTACTTTGATATCAGAATAACAAACAAAACAAAACAAACAACGCAACCCGGATTAAGAATAGTTTTAAAGCAAAGCTAAATTCATGAAAGTTGTGACATTGATTGTTTCTATCTTAGAGTAAAATACCTTACACTTATTTCCACCAAAAAAATTGAAACTGTGCGTAGTAAAGAGTTCTATAATTAGGGCCTCAAACGAAATTTCACCTCTTGCATGGGAAATAACACAGCGCCGTAAAGCGAAATCATGAATTTAATGCTACTGAACTGCTGAAAATTCATCGGGAAATTAAACCTCACTGAAAACTCTTTAGTTGTATTTATCATTGAAAAGTTGTTAGGTATAATGTAAGTTTTTGTTTGTTTGTCAGTTTCTTTTTTTCTTTGCAAGATTTATCGTTAATTTTTGTAAATAGTTAAGGACTTGTTTTAGAAACAAGCCAACATTACACTTCAATGGCTACAAAATATAACGGAAGAAATCTTTTGTTGATAAAAATAGTTTACTATTCAATGTTTCTTAGCGATATTCAAGTTTGCGTTTTCAAGAACAGATATATTGTAACTACACTTGTGTTGTTAGAGATTCTCACCTTTCTAATAATGTTCTTCTGGTAATAATACCTTAGTGCGCGACTTAATTTGTCATAATTCATCCCTGGTCTTTGCTTTAAATTTCCCCATCGCCTTGCAACTTCCTCTTGATTCTTCAGTTTGAATTCTCTTTCTTCTTTCTTCGTCCAGTGAATGAGAGAAGTGCAGCTTTCATCCGCAAGCAACTCGAGAAGGAATTCCCAGAGATGGACGGCGCTTTTATTCGCCATCATATTTCTGCTCTCCACTACAAAACAAACGGCGTTGAGTCAATTACTTGGCTTGTAAAACTATAAGGAAGTTTGTTTCAACTGATAGTAACACTACATCTCCCGACTTAAGCACTTACACACGCCACGACTAACCAATAGGATTCCTCAATTTTTTAATCTTTTCGTAATAATGAAATGAGGGCTCTTTTCGTGTGTACTCATTACAAGTATGACATGATGCAGTTTGAGCCAATGAAAACAAAGTTGAAATTCGCTCCAAATTTATTTCGGCCAATTAGAATTCTTGTTAGAACCCAGTTATGCATGGTAAACCGCACACAAACAGAAATAGCCAATCATGCGTTGCTAGCAGATAAGATTGTAAGTTGTCATAGAAACCTTCAAGAGTTGTTAAAACCCGCGTGTTATCAGATGATCTCGTGTCTGCTCAAACACTTGCAACGAACCTTACTCAAATATGTTTGACGACTTTTTGCACAACTATTATTTGAACTCATAGATCAGGTTCGCTCTTTAATTTTACCTTCTTCAAAAATTCAAAATCGTATACATCGTACTTTATTGATTTCGCCCGTATTTAAGGGACATAAAAAAATTTAATTACAAGCCAGATGAGGTGCGAACGTCAAGGTCCATCTATGATTATTACGAGTAAATAGTTCAAATTATCACTTTTCCTTGCAGGCGGGAGAAATGCCCTGGGTACGAGAATATCCTGTTCTCTGATTGGCTAACCTGTTCCGGCACTATCTCGGTATTGAACGGCAGCGGGTAGCAATACGTAGGCGCTTCGAGAAAGCCATATTATGTTGTATTTCATATACAATAAATATCAATGAATATTGGTGTAAAATCGAAGACGCGATGTTATAATTTCTTTCTACTAAAAGTATTCAAAAAATGTAGAGTGTCTGTTCTTCATTTTCTATGAGCTATAGACACTACCCTCATTGTTATCTCATAGAAAACTCGAAATCAAACTATTAGATATATAATTTGAATTTACAAGTTTTTGGGTTCCCAAATGTTTACGATAAATATTCTAAGAAAATTCATCACTAAAAAACATCGAAAAAGAGAATAATTATCCTTATTCCGCATAATTTGATAATGTGTTAGCCTTACATTTCCTTCCTTTGAAGTATATTCGAGTTTTCAAGTTCACTCTATTAGTTAACGACTATTAAAAGTCAGCGTCTTAAAAGACGTGCAACTACTTAGGGTATTTTTCTGTAGAAACGGCAATTTCTGACTTCAACGAAATTCTGGCGGTTATATAAATATGTTGACCTGCCAACGCCATGCTCCAGAAAAAGGTCGCAAGATTTGCCAAAAATTGTGAGGTTTCAGAAAAACGCCTTTTTCTAGCAATTAACTCTAATTAAGACCATTACATAGTGAAAAAAAGATCAAATTCTGTTTATTTCTCTGTTTGTGTCGCGACGATGCTTCTTGTTGTAACAGGAGGTTGCCTATACTTGTAGTGACCACTCTAGAACCCTTGGCATCGCGGGAACAACTGATTTTGTGACAATAAATAAAAAATATATATATGGAATTTTCGCAGATCGAATTAAATAGACTTAGAAAAAGCCATTTTGTGTTTTTGACGGCACAAACGATTCTAAGAAACTACGTATAGTATAATTTTAAAGCTTCCTTTTTCCTTAGCTTTTGGCTAAAATTTTAAAATGCAAAAACACTAGAAAATATATTACTGAATACAAGACTTTAAATAAATAAAATATGGGTTTAAATGCTGGAGTTCTAAATGCATTAAAACATTTAAAAGATACAAAACTTTAAGTTAAAAAAATTAACGGCCACGATGACAAACGTACTTTAAAATCTACAATGTACACATCCTGATTCAGCCACTGGCTATAAAAAGAATGCATGGGAAACTACTTCATTCACAAAAAGACAATCAATAAAGTGTTTATATTTTTTGAACGAACAAGAAACGTTTTAAAATGCTGCTATTTAAATAATAAAATTTTAGAAAACAGTTTGGCAGTACCTGAAGGTACAATTGCTGACTGAAAAAAAAAGATGAAAAACTGCAAAAAATAGAAACAGATGCTGATAAATTCTTGGGCGAGCTCTAACATATAAGCAGAGATTATATAAACATTCGATAAAATAAATTTAGTTACAAAAATCGGTCATTTAATGGCTACATATAGCAAGTTTCACCCGTTTACGAGTTAAATAAGGATCATTACATTTGATATCGCATATGTAAAGATTAAAGATCGCAGATTTTAATGCAAATATTTATGCAAAGAGAAGACTTTTAGTAAAATGAAATATATTTTCGTAAAGAAGATTTAAGAAATATATTATACTGCAATTACATGGCTCTAAATTCACTGATCATTACGTTATCACAACAGCAAACTCCACTGTCAGTATACACAACAAAAAATGGCATAACTTTTTAGTTTAAAATTGAGAAAAACTTTCACTCTAAAACTGATAAAGATTCAGGCACTTACCTGCCATTTTTGTACTCTGTCTTTACGTTTGGCCAAAGTGCCTGAAGTTTTGGTTATTTTTGTTTCGAAGTGCGAGACCGATTGTTGTCTTGTTTTGTCTTTCAATACTAAAAGAGGAACTAACCAGACTGGCCTAAAAAGTGGGGAGTAATACTTCCTGTTAGATAAATGACAACCCGGCGGAGATAAACATATTGCGTAGGATTAAAAAATACTAAAGATTAGTTGTAAATAATTCGATTCTTTTGCCTTACAACTTTTTCCATAAAATTCAGTACTAACTAAGAAAGTTTTATCATATAATAACTACCACTTTCAACATGAAAACAAACATTACTTAAATCTGCTTAAAATAAAACTTTTTGAATGCTCGCTGGATGTTTACAAACATACCCATTAAAGAGAAAATAAGCATTGGTGAATTTTAACTGCGTGTTTAGTTTTTGACAATAAAAAATGTTTTTTCTACGTATCTATTCTATTTATACCTTAAAACAAAATAACAGCTATTTGAGAAACAAATGGATGATAGAAGCGAATTAGTCAATCGCGCGTCATAATATGTAGGAGTTATTGATCAAAGCGAGGATCAAACTTGGAGCTATTATAAAATTTACATCTTTTTATAACCTTAATACAATGGACGCAATCAATAGTTCGTTGGTATAGTTTTTATGTTTTCTGTTCAACATGTTAATAAAAGTCAAATTTAAGACTTTTTACGCCTAAAATTAAAACTGAAAAAAAAAAATTAAAAAAATTCAATATCTTAAAATTCTTCAAAAAATTCAAAGGAAGTTATGTTTTGTTTTCTTTTAGAAATAATCCAAAACACAAAATAACTTTATAAATAAAACCAAGAACAAATAAAAATAGAAAAAAGAATTTTGGCTATTTAAAACTTCCGCTGTCTGCTAAATGGCTTTTCGTCCTACGCCCGGATGCTGTATTTTTACATAAACTTCAAAAGACGCATGACGAAAGAGTTTCGAAACTTGAAAGAACAAAACCATTTTTAATTTTTTAAAAACTATAGTTCACCGATCAGAAACCGGTAAACGTTTAAAAACATGAAATGGCACTACCTATACATCCCAAAGTTTCTCTGTTCTATTCCATTTTCACATGCTCTCTCTTAGCTATTATGTAAATGACATGGATCCTAAAACGGAAAAATTAAAAACTGAAGTAACTTTACTGTATAATATTCTTAAATGAGGTGAGTGATTCATTGCTCTTCTCAAATCAATATTGAGCGAGCGGTGGTAAGCGAGCTCCATTGCATCAAATGACAAGCACTGTTACAATATGCGTTTTTGTTGTTTTCAAGACAAAATTACGGCAAGTTTTTCAGTTATTTTTCCCTTTAGTTTCAGGGACGACGGAACCGGATATCCGGGAGGGGCACTGCATTGGCTCAAAATTTGCCCAAAACCACCACCGTGTAATGGTGAAAATATTTTAGCCGGGTTAGATGTTACACCACTCACCAGGTCTTTCTAGCCCCAGACTCTTTCATGATCACCATATATTTATTCTTACGAAACGCATGTGAAATAATACGTTAAAAATGATGAAACTGAAATATTATTTATTGAAACTTAGAGGAGCACCAAGGTAAAACATACCTGGGCTGTGGAATATGATCAAAAGAACTTTTGAAACGCATTCAATTAAAGGAAACTAGCGAATTTGAGAAGCATAATTCTCTCAAACTGCTGATGTGAAAATTATAACGTTTAGCAATTTTAGTTCGGAGAATTGCAAATTACATCATTTGTCGTACATTATCGCTACTGAGCTGTATAAAAGTAGGTTTTTCGCACAAGTAATATTTAATCCATGTTTGTTCAAATGCGGCTCTTAAACCGAGTTTGAAACCATGGCAACAAAAACTTGCTTTGAGAAAATGATTAGTTTTGTTCTACCTTTTACAAGTGTTTTGCTTTTCTAACAGCACTAGCTACGAGAAATCAAACAAAGGACTTACAACGTTATTGTATTTAAATGTGCAAAACTTCTGTAAATTAGCATAAATTACTGATGATGACGGAAGATGGCTGAAGCGAAATCGCCGAGTTATGTTTAAAAAATATTTTAAAGTCGTTTGTTTTATTCCTTGAAGTTGTTTTCACATTGATCAACCGCGCAGAATTTAGCTTGAGTTCAGTAAATTATAAATGAGTAATGGTCATGCAGTACGTGCTACGTTTTAACATTGCATAAATTGAAAATACACCCTGGTCTAGGTTTTGTACACCAGTATAAAGCGACACATAGCTAAGTCTGGCATCATCTTTGTGTTTCACTTATTCCTACATCAACAAAAGATTACAGGCCCAGGTGAAAGCTAACCTTTACTCGTGCTAGCACCAGTACAGAACTAGGACGTCACTGTTCGTTTTTACATAAAGCTGCTATGTACTAGTTAACCAGCAAAGTCATATCAACAACATTGAAACATATGTGAAAGTTCTTTAGCTTGGAATTACTGTCAAAGAAAAAGCTTGTTTTTTTCCAGAAGAGATGTCCCACTGGTCTTTTGACTTCCGGGTCAGATCGCACTGCCAACTGAGCTACAGGAAGTCACATGGGAAACGAGTCATATTTAAACTTGATTCTTCTAAATATATACAACCTAAAAAAATATGCGCAAATCTTCTGAAACTCCTTTTCTCTATATACATTAAATATGCTGACGGTATTTTTAATTTTAAATGTGTAAACAAAAAACTTATCTTTTTAAATTGGTATATGGACTTTAGAGAGTTCGCATAATTTTATCTATTTCTAAGCATTATTTTTAGAGTACATTCTTTTCCACATTTTGTCAAGCGCTTAGAGGAAAGGAATATAAGCGCTATATTTATGCGCTATTGAACAAGTGTGAGTTCAAGATGGCTGGATATTGGCCAAGTCTTTTCTTGCGTTGTTATGGACCGAGACGAAGTCGAGATGAAAATGCAAAAAAGAACCAATATCCTACCATCTTGACCGAACACTGAGCTTGTCCAATAAAGGATTTATTATATGGCCAAAGAATTTCATTTTACTAATGTTTTCCGTAAGACAAAAATGCTTCCATGTCTTCATATCACTTTGCGTTTCAATTTTTGTATTTGTTGATTTTTGCTGACAAATAAATTTACGAAACTCGTCTATGCTTTCTTTGTTTTGACTGACCTCTTCCCCTTTTTGCGACTTCATTGCCCAAAACTCAATGTGTAATTCCGTTCCACGCAATTTTTTTTCTTGCAGGAACAAAACGGGCAATCCAAGTGGGCAAGATGAGCCTATCTTGCCCGCTTGTGTAACCAATCAGAACACAGAATTCGCTTCATCTTGCCCGCTCGACGAGCTTGCCATAATCACACACTGGGTACAAATCCTGCTTGATATTATCTAATGAATGCTATAGGCTAGATATATCCCAAGTTTTTTCTTCTTTCTTCAATCTTGAGACAATATTAAAAATATTTATTTCGTGACAATGAAACATATGTTCTATTCAGTGTGTCTGCCTGTCTGTCTACAAAAACTGTATGACCTTGTTTACCGTTAAACTTCCTGCCAAGCTCAATTGGTAAAACTTCCTTCTCTAGTTTCCACATGCACAATTTTCCAAAAAAACTTCAGAACTGTAAATTAACATAGACTCTCATTTTTTTTTTTAAAAAAAACTAATACTCTTTTCTCTAAACAATTTTGTTTTGTAATAACTTTATTGAATGGATTCAAACTCATATAAGAGTTATTTCCATATATAACAGAAATAGATATAATAGTATTACAGTATAAATGCGAATACAATAATCGTTACAGAATAAGTGTGGTAATTTACATTAAATTAATTTGAACTTAAAGTAGTGTATATTTTTTGTATTTTGTAAAAATAAGCACTAGTTAAATTCATAAACTGAAGTATATCTTTCATATACTTATTAAATATAAAAATAGATTGTATTTATCGAATTGCTTGAAGTTGATATTAATTTTGTATAGTTTTGTTAGAAATTCGTTTCGCAGGTTTTCAATTTTCATGTGTTTACGATACATACAGTAATGAAGTTCTTCTGCAACACTTTTGCTATTACATAGGTTACATGTTATTTTTTGTCGTTGAGTTTTAACATAACGGCCAACTTCTATTGGAAATTTATGAGCAGATAAGCGCATTCTCGAGACAGCAATAGACCTTATCGAAAAATGGCGGCTATTCTAATATTCTTTTATCCACATTCAAATTAGCCTTACTAGCCTTGTCCTTGTGTTAAACTTTCAAAAGAATATGTTACTCTAAACGAGGCCAGTAGGGCTAATTTGAATGTAGAAAAAAGAATATTTAAATCGCCGCCATTTTTCGATAAGGTCTATACGGTGAGCAGTATTATTTACGTCTATATAAGATACGGTTCCATTGAATGATTATGCTTTATTAAGTTATAAATTTCTAGTTTTTTTTGTAATATATAAACTCAAAATAGAATCAATATAAAGTCGATTGTCATGTTCACTATTAATCGTCTTGCTTAGTTCAATTGGTAGAGCTGTCGTATAGCATAGAAACGTTTCTTATCAGCTGCAAAGCCCTTTTTCTCCACATGCACAATGTGCCACAAGCCTTTCTATAATTATAATAAACTTATAATTTGTTTCATTTTAAAACAAGCTCTCTTCTCTGATCTATGCAGCTTTTTGTAAGATTTATGTAAGTTAATATTTATGTAATATCTAAACTCAAAATAAACTCAATATAAAAGTGAGTGTCTACTGTAACTATCAGCCATCACAAATGCAATTGAAAAGCAGTATGTTGCAGTAATTATACGTTAAAAGACGTTCTGCCATCTAATATAATTTTACTTCATACGCATTGTTTTTATAAAAACAACTTTATAACATAAATGAGTCTCACATTTGCCCCAAAAATTATAAACAACGTCAGAACAATTGAGGCTGGGCTTCAGATATAAATCAGATACGTTTTATTTACGCAGAGTGAATATCATGTCAAAACATGCCTTATCGGTATAAAAACGTGTCAAATACATTGCAGTTTTTTGATAAACAAACCAAGCGAACATTGCGTAAAAAATTAAAGTCTTTGCAGGGCTTTAATTCAGAGACAACCAGCAATAAACCTCTAGAAACAACAAAAGTAATCACAAAGAAGTCGATCAATCGACAAACATATTCCGGATTAATCTGAAGGAATTTGTTGCTATAACGGTTCAGAGAAGAACCATCTAAAGGACACTCAATTTGTGTAAAGGGTTAAGAACATTACTAGTCGGCTCAACCAAAATCTACTGGTCTTTCACAAAAAGGAATGTACATATTTGTCTTCTTCAAACTGTGTTTATTTATAGAAGCAAGACATAGTGTTACGTGTGGGGAAAATTTCAGCACTCTTACATCCTGTTTTGGTTTTAGTATCTGAACTCATTTCCTCTATTTCTGAAAAAAAAAAAACGAATGGACTTGACTATTTCCTTAAAAAGAAAACAGTGTTTTCACTTTTATATCAATTTCGAAAGAGATCATATGCATCTGTAAATTGGAGATACAAACTGAATTAAATAATAATAGTCTTTATAATAATAGTCCTTATCAACATCATAAGATAAAAACGACCTATGTCTTATACCTTACACAAAAACCTTAAATTTATACCATCATTTTCAATTAAAAAGTTCGGAAAAAATACAGATGAGACTGATTTTAAAATAATGCATATAATACATGAAGGACATAGGTCTTCCTGGTCTTCCTACAATTGTTTGACACCTTTGTGAGATCTCCAGGTAGACCCGAGAAACCCATAAATGATTGTTTTAGTTGAATCAGTATAATATCTTTAAAACAATAACGTAGTCTGTAAGAACCTAAGTTGGTCAACCACTGAAATTCTGTCGACACGGTGAAAAGGGAAAAAAATTACAAACAACAAAGTTTAAAAAAAGTCGCTGAAGTTTCTGGAAGGAGTGCCTATTCTTTGATGGAGGACATATTTAAAAACGTCAAACTATCATTGCCTAACAACAGTAGTAGAAGAAAGTTTCTTGTTCGAATTCTATCGCTTCGCGGAAAAGTAGTGTAAAAACAAGACTATTACCGTTTAAGTATGATACTCCTCGGGAGAAATATATATACATGCATATATATTATGCCATTTGAGTTCCAGCACTCTGGTATGCAACAACAATACACACTTGCGAAGATATAACTTCGTTACTCTCTGTTAATATCTTCAGTCTCAAAATCTTCTCTGAGCTACACTGACGAGTCCTCAAAGGACGAAACAGTACTGTCTGCAGATTGAGTTTATATATTGAGACCTGTAATATACATACGACACATTTCGAACAACTAGTTCATCATCAGAGAGAGAAATTCTGATGTTATCATTTCCTCTTAGACATATCAGAGTTTCTCTCACTGATAATGAGACCTGTTTTTAAATAGTGAACTCATGCGGTTTTGGTTGTAAATCAATTGCATGGTTCTAGCTTTTATTTTCAGTTCATGGCCATATTGATATTTTTGCTTTTGACTTTAAAAACGTTCCATAAGTATTGCGTCTTACTATCAAATATAAAAATATTCGGATATAAATAAAGTTAATCTGTTCTGAATTTAGATCGTTTAACTGATCATGATAAAGTTTGCACCCTTACTGAGTTAAGAAAACTTCTGTATTGAGCATTCGTTCTCCCAACGTTAACGATATTACCGAGGTCAAACCACAATAATGGCTGATTGTTTGTGACAAAATCTTGATTATTACTATTACTAATTTGTAGCGGTCCGACATCTCTAACTAGCTGTATAACATGCTATATTAAATATTTAATCGATTCAATTGTCTGCCCAATAATTTTTTATGCCCAACGGCTTGTTGTGGAACATGTTTTTACACAGTTTGATAAATGGCGAATAGAACTCTTCCGCCATTTGTGGCCAACCGAATACCGCATTGTAAGAAGTAACATGTTCACAATACAAAGCTACAACAAGCACATTTAAAAGCCATACGGAAACTTGACTAATTCTGCGAGCATATATGAATGTTAGTATTTGTTCCTATTTAGTCAAGTTTTCAGGAAGAGCTATGGACGAACAAAATCATTTCATTTTAAAACACGGAAGAAGAAGCACACACCAAATCGAAACTGGGCGACTGAACGCTTCCTGCAAAAAGCTCTTTATGGTCAAAACTTAGGCTTATACTCAAAAGGTTACATAAAATGACTGCATTTAGAAACACCAGTACTATTAGAAAACGCCAAATAAACCCACTTCTTTCATTCTAACTGTGGCTTACCTTACTTGTTACACGTACAACTTGCACTACTGTTCCCAACAAAGACAATTTTATGTCTAAGAATGAGGTCCCTTCTTTCGGTTTCGTATCTAGATGTTTGCCAGAACTCTCACCGCCCTAAAATGTATTTGTGGCGTCATTTATCTCACGTGGGAATTAATTCCAAAAAAACAACACTGTGCTTTATAGACTTTTTTTTATCAAGACGCGGAGCAGTTACTAAAGAAAAACATAGAAGCAAGTAGGAGGCAATAAATGAGTATACTGAGATAAAAAAAATATTAAAATCCTCTGCACATTTCGAAAACTCGACTGAAATTGCAATTTTAAAATGGGCTTCAACGTTTTTAGACTTTTCTTAGATTTCCGTTTTGGCAGTTTTGCTGCAACAGAGCTGGACAGCACTGAGCAGTGGCGGAAGTTTTCAGTAGAAAACATAAGCGATCGTCTTTTCCTGAATGATTTTTTCAAATATGCTTATTTTACCTCTTGGGCAAATTAATATTATATTCAATAGTTTAACTATTTCTACCGCTATCATCATCTTCATCATCATCATCATCATCATCATCATCATCATCATCATCATCATCATCATCATCATCATCATCA
>JAOCPT020473096.1:0-12931 GCA_026546935.2 Palythoa grandiflora | reverse complement strand
TTTTGTAACTTAAAAATATACCTTTTTGTAACTTTTGATGTTCCTCTTTGTAGCTGTTGGTATTCCTTTTTGTAGCTTTTGGTATTCCTTTTTGTAGAAGTTGTTGCTCCTTTTTGTAGCTGTTGGTGTTCTTTTTTGTAGCTGTTGGTATTCCTTTTGTAACTTTAGTGTTCCTTTTTGTAACTTTGGTGTTGCTTTTTGTAACTTTGGTGTTCCTTTTTGTAACTTAAAAATATACCTTTTTGTAACTTTTGATGTTCCTCTTTGTAGCTGTTGGTATTCCTTTTTGTAGCTGTTGGTATTCCTTTTTGTAGATGTTGGTGTTCCTTTTTGTAGCTGTTGGTGTTCTTTTTTGTAGCTGTTAGTGTTCTTTTTTCTAGCTGTTTGTGTTCCTTTTGTAACTTTGTTGTTCGTTTTTGTAACTTTGATGTTCCTTTTTTGTAACTCTGATGTTTGTTTTTGTTACTCTGGTGTTTTTTATAACTCTGGTTTTACTTTTTGTAACTCCGCTGTACCTTGTAGTCACCTACATGTTCCTTTTTGTAAATCAGGTGTTCCGTTTTGTAATTTTATTTTCTTTAGTAGTTTAGATTAGAACTTATAATTCAAGTATGCAAAAAGTTAAAATGTACCACTTGGAACTGACCTTGATGCACATAGTATATGTTTAAATTAAACAGTGCCCGGTAGTAGAAACAGAAAACTTGATTTTGATCTCCTGACAATAACTTATTCATTCGACAGAGGAGGATGAAAGTCTTGACAAGAACCAAGAGATTCAAGATAAGAACATTTCATTGCACTTTGAACGCGAACTCTGCCAACAAAAGTTTTCTTATTCAAGTGAATTGATTCATCATAAGGCTGTTCACTCTAATGGACGACCCTTACCTTGTGAAAGCGTCAGCAAGTCGTTCAAACGAACAACAAATTTAAAAGAATGCCATGCCTTGCGTAGAAAAGATAAATCCCACGATTGCCTATTATGCAAGAGATCTAGTGATATTAATCAACAGAAACAAATGCACTCGATAAGACCTTTCATACCTGAGATGGTGAGCAACCCAAATCATAAAGATGAGTATATTTCTGATGATAGAGAGTTTGTAGAATGCAAAACATCGATGAAAACAACTTCAAAAAGTGTGGAAAATAAGGCAACGCAGACAGAAGTCTTTAAACTAGAAAACAAGCAATTGAGTAATTCCACAAGAAATGAAAATAAAGTCTTAATTTTCTGGAAAAACAAAACGGAACTAAACCCAAGTACCAAGGAAGAAATTGATTGTAAAAGGAAGTCTATTGTGGACAGCCATAGTGGCACAAAAAACAATTCGTCAAGTATTAGGCTTGTAATAATCCCGGTTCAGTTAGTGCAGGAAGGTCCAAAGGGTTTGGGTCGTTTATGTGATGCTGAGGGTACCAGAAAGGACTCAAAAAATGAAACTCAAATTGATGTTGGTGTCAAAAGACCTACGTGTACTCCATCTATAAGTACAAAAGTTTTGGTTCTAAATGCAAAGCAACTGGAAAAATCTGGCACTATAGAAGAAAAACGATGCAAAGATCAAACTGAAAAGAAAAAATGTCTCACAGATGGTAGTGATCCAGCTGGACATACTGATAATCAGAGTAAGAAATTAGTTGGTACTGGCAGTGATCTCAAGAATGAACTTGCCAATAATCGCAAGAACTTTAAGTATTGCTGCGAAACCTGTGGTAAATTTTTTAGGAAAAAGATTGAACTACAACGCCATAGTAGACGTCATTCTGATAAGCGTCCATTCGAGTGTAAGGAGTGTGGAAAACGCTTCAAAGCAAAGAGTCATCTGAAAGTACACTGGCTAGTCCACACTCGAGAAAGACCGTTTAATTGTAATATGTGTGCAAGCTCCTTTTTTCGATCTCGCGACTTACAACTACACACAGAAGCTGATCACTTAAAGGTGACAGCCTTCAGATGCATAAAATGTGAGTGTATTTTTGAGACATATCTAAAGTTGCATCGCCATAAGCATCAATTTGGTAAGAAAAAACTTCACAGCCAATGTGGACAGTGTAGCAACTGTATTAAAGATTCCAGATATGTGAACATTCCAAGGTTTCAAAATGTGTTAACACCCACATAAATTGTTCTTTGTTAACTCTGAGGAATTTCGTAAATTCATGTAATTTTGTGACATTAAATGAAGCAAAAGTGCATCTCCCAGACCCTTTAAGTTTAGATATGGGTTACATCTTGTCATGCGCAATTTTTTCCTTTCCTAGTATGTTGATTGTGACGGGGTTTTTTATTAAATAAATGTGGAAATTTTTAAACTTCCTCAGTCAAATTGGATCAGTTATAATATGGACCTTACACATTTGAATGCTCGTCAAAAAATACAAAAATCTTATACGAAAATTCAAGTTTTACGTAGCCATGCTTACAAGCTACTTAGTTTCATGGGATCTTAAGATAGATAGTTGCACACTTAGAAATTTCTTTCTGCAAATGAAATAATCTGTTCAATTCTAACGAGTTAAAACGGGAAATGTTTCCATTATTATGATCTATAAGATGTGTTGCATTTAGAAAACAAACTCTGTTGTCAAGTACAACTACTACAGCTGTTGCTTCAACAATAACGTACAGCCCTTATGTCTAGATATCTGAAAGAAAGTAATAAGTACTGAACACTCGAAACTTAAATAATCGACAAACTCGTGCTGCTGAAAACCTGTCTCTTGACTCTGCAACCGCACCTCCATGTCACTTGATCGATATAACGTCACATCTCCCCCTCCCTGGAGTGGAGATAAAAAAAACCTAAACAATGTTAATGCAAGTATATAACAATAGAATCTAGCAATGTTCAAGTCTTTCAGTCCTTGTATCGGATTGGACAGTTGATCACTCAGCCGGAACGCATTGTTCTAACTTGGGGTGAAACAGAAATCTGGTGTTGTTCTTGACTTTCTAGATTTTCTTGCTCCTCTTGGCCCTGGAGACGTTGGTGTTGTTCTTGAGTTAGTATATTCCTTTGTTGTTTATCTGATTTCTCTCTTTCATCGTTGTGCTCATCTGCCGGTAGGTTGACACATTCATCTTCCTCGGGAGAAAACAACTCACTATTACATCTGAGGTGTCTTCTTTTTCTGCGATAGAGCCCACCATCCTCTGTTTTGTCATTGTATGAACGGATACTGACTTTGCTTTCCACTTTCCCCTTCTTCCACTGTTTGCGTTTGCGACTGGGCTGTATACGTACTACGTCACCTGGGAGAAGATAGTCCAGTTTTTTGGTACCCCTGTTGTAATATTTTGTTTGCTTTGCTTTCTGGAGCTTGAGATTATAGTTTACATCTGCTGGGGTCTCGGGTTTCAAAAGCGCTGATGATGTGGGAAGAAGTGTTTTCGTTCACCTGCGGAATAGTCTCTGTACAGGGGATGTCCCTAGTTCTGCACTTGGCGTATTACGCCAATCCAGCAAGGCAAGATGTGGGTCACATTTGGAGGCACATGTTTTTTTTATTAGGTTTTTTGCAGTTTTAACAGCATTTCCGGCTTTGCCATTTGATTGTGGGTACCCAGGGGAGCTCGTAATATGTTCAAATTCATATTGCTTGGCGAAGTCCTGGAATGCAGCCGAAGAAAATGGCTGTCCATTGTCTGATATAATCTGGTCTGGGATACCATGGCGTGCTAGATGGGATTTGACCTTACGTATCACTTCCTTTGAAGTTTTCGTGTTGAGCTGATCCACTTCAAAAAAACTTGAGTAGTAGTCAACAGTAATAACATCTAGTCTGTACCTTCAATTTCAAACAAGCCGATCGCTATCTTCTCCCAAGGTCTGGTGGGAACTTCATGACACAGCAAAGGTTCTCTAGCTTGTGCAGTTGGCCGGCTATTGCAAGTTGTACAGCGAGAAATATACTGCTCTATATCTTTGTTCATGCCAGGCCAGTATAGGGCCTCTCTTGCTCGACGGAGACAACTCTGTAGTCCAATGTGACTTGCATGAACTTTAGTTATCATTTCCTGCCTTGATTGCGGGGGAACAACTAGCCTTTCGCCTTTGTAAATTAAACCATTCTGTAGGGTAAGTTCACCCCTGAAATTAAAGTAACTCTTGATTCCTGCAGGAACAGCAGTGACTGTAAGTGGCCAACCATCCTTTATTGTTGTCACTAATAGCTTCATGTCTGGGTCAGAATCCGAAGCTGCCCTGATTGCAGCCTGTGTGGCTGGAGAAACTGGAAGGTAATCCGCCATATTGATGCTCTCTGCATCTTTTGCAGTCTCTCCTCTTTCATCATAAAGTAAGATAACATCCTCTATCGCTGCTCTAGGTTTCCACTTGTGTGGTGGAAAAGCACGACTTAGTGTGTCGGCCAGATACATTTCGGTGCCCCTCTTGTAATAAACTGTAAGATCGAATTTTTGCAATCTCAACAGCATTCTTTGGAGACGTTTCGGAGCACAATTGAGATTCTTTTTGAAAATGCTCTCCAGAGGTTTGTGGTCGGTGTCAACCCTGACTGGATGCCCATAGATGAACTGCTCGAAGCGCTCAACAGCAAAGACTATTGCCAGCATTTCCTTCTCTATTTGAGCATAGTTGATCTCAGTGTCGGTCAATGCTCTAGAGGCATAGGCAACAGGCTGGCCTTGTTGGAGAAGGCAGGCTCCCAGCCCGCTATCTGATGCATCGCACTGAAGCTCGACAGGGGCTGAAGGATCAAAAAACTTTAGCACTGGTGCCTGTGAGAGCATATTCTTGACTCTGTCAAAGCTTAGTCCTTGGACCTGGTCATCCCAATGAAACTGATTGTTCTCTTTGAGTAGTTCTCTCAATGGTGCAGTGGCTGCTGACAAGTTTGGTGCAAACTTCTGTAAGTAATTTGTCATACCCAAGATTCTCTTTACATCATGCTTGTTCTTGGGGGTGGGCATTTGGATAATACCTTGAACCTTAGCTGGGTCGGGCTTGAGTCCTGTAGAGGATATGAGATGTTCCATGAAACTAACTTCTGTTTTGCAGAGTGTAAGTTTGTCTTTGTTGAGTTTGATTGCTTTCGAGCGGCATCGTTCTAGCAAAGATTTGAGCTTTTGGTTATGGTCAGATATAGCTGCAGCTACTGTTTCGCCCACTCCAAAAATCAGAATGTCATCAAAGATTGGCACTATCCCCTCCAACCCTTCTAATGCCTGGTCAAGGCGTCGTTGAAATTCCTCAGGGGCGGGGGAAATGCCAAAGGGCATACGAGTCCACCTGAAGCGTCCCCAAGGAGTGCCAAAGGTGGTTAGGTAACTGCTCTCTTTGTCCAGTTGGACATGCCAAAACCCATTTTTGGCATCCACTACACTAAACACTTTTGCCTGGGCAAGCTGGGGTAGTAAGTCATCCAGCACGGGAAGAGGGTAGCGGTTCTTCCTGAGGGCTTTGTTTAGAGGTTTAGGGTCAATGCAAAGGCGAAGTTTTCCATTTCGCTTCCTTGCAACTACCATTGACGATGTCCATCTGGTGGGAGTGTCTACTTTCTTAAGAATGCCCATCCCCACCAATCGGTCGAGTTCTGCCTTCAGGGGCTCCTTGATAGCTAAGGGGACTTTACGGACAGGGAGTACTACTGGGGGTATTGACTCATCAACTTCTAAATGCAGGTAGCCCTCTAAGCCATTCAAAAGAAGAGATACAGTATCCACGTCGTCATCACTGAGCATCATAATGTTTTCAGAGTTTATTGTCATGAGTCTAAATTGCTGGATAGATTGGGCACCCAGAAGTGGACGATGGCCTTGAGGGACAACCATGTATGTGATAACAAAACACCCATTGTTCTTTGGGTTTACTGTTTCTACTTGCACTTGTCCTAGCGGTTTGAGCTTCGAATTGTTAAACATGATAAAGGTTGCCTGGCTTTGTTCCAGTTGTTCTAACTGAGGGTCATGAAAAATCTGCTGATAAATATCTACTGGCATAGTGTTAACTGTTGCCCCACAGTCCAACTGAAATTTCAATGGGGTATTATTAAGCAGCATAGTGCCAAATAATTTCTTTGGGGAAGACTTAATGTTCACAGAATCAATGGACTCTAATAACAAAGTGTAGTCATCACTATCACTACTTGCATCATCACAATACTGGCGAGAATCAATTGTCTGAACGACTGATTTTTGTGGCTTGCGACACTTAGTATTTGGGCACGATACAGTGAAATGATTTTTTTCTCCACAACCAACACAGTTTTTTCCCCACGCGGGACAGTCTTCTTTTCGCTTTGAATGCGTTTTGCCACAGAACTTACAATTTATTCGGCTAGCTCGTGCTTGGCCACGACCTTTGGCCTGCGGTTTGGTCGGGTAACTTTGAGATTTTGGCGTGGTAGATCGAATTGCATTGACATCTTGTGATTCTTCGCTCATTTCCTTTACTTGTTTGGATGTTTTTTCGTTAGCTCTGCAAATATTGATACACTTTGGAAGTGTAAGTTTGTTTTCTTGTAGCAGTTTTTTGCGAACACTGTTTTCGCGAATTCCAATCACAATTCTGTCTCGGATGAGGCTGTCAGTCAGTTCGCCGTAATTGCATGATTTCACAAGTGAACGTAGTGCAGCTACATAACATTCAATGGACTCACCTGCTTCTTGGTCGCGCTTGTTAAAGCGATATCTTTCATATATTTCATTAGTGGCCCCCACACAGAATTCTTCAAGTTTTAGCATTATTACATCGATGTCCATCTTCTCAGCTTCGCTGTCAAACGCCAGACCATCATAAACTTCCAGAGCCTCCTGGCCAACACAAGTTAGGAAAGTTGCTGTTCGAAATTCTTTGCTTTCTTCTCTGCATCTCGAGGCAATTTCGTAGTTTTGCCACATTAAGCGGAATCGTCGCCAATTCTTGGCAGTGTTCCCTGTTAAGTCCAGCTTCGGTGGAAGTGGAATATTTGACACAAATGGCGCAACACTTGTTGCCTGAGCGGCGGCGGCGCTCGTTTTTTTTTTTATCAGAGTCACTCATTGCGGTCACAAAATCAACCAAGGAGCATTCAGATTTAAAGCGAAGAAAAACTAAATAATTGAACTAGACTTCTGACACCATGTCTAGATATCTGAAAGAAAGTAATAAGTACTGAACACTCGAAACGTAAATAATCTACAACCTCGTGCTACTCAAACTTCGTCTCTTGACTTGGCAACCGCACCTCCAAGTCACGTGATCGATATAACGTCACAGTATGTTCTTCCTTAATGATAATTGTCTATTACAGTATATGAGCAAATCAAAGAATTCCGGCAAAAAATTATCCCTTGCGGATCTTATTTTGATAAGATTTGCACTTTTATTGACCTGCACGTCCAGACTGGGGAATTGTATACAGAATTCCTCAAAGGTTGCTGCAAGAAATGATTCCCCATGTCAGTACTGTTTGCAGAATTCTTGGATAGGCCCAACGCTGGATCGGATTCCCAGACTGGTACTAGATGCTGATGCTCCTCCAGAATACCATTACATGACCGTTAAAAATACTCCTCTTACCGACGGTAAAGAAAATGATAGTGCACCGGATGATTGGCAGCCGAGATTTAACAATACATAACATTGTTTGCAGAAGATAACTTAATTAATGTATCAAAACATTCTACTGGAGGATACCTGTCTACCTAACTATGCATAAAAATTAAGTCTAAAAACAACACTATAATATATCCCACCCATCCCAACATCACCTATTTCGTGTTTCGTGTTTACCTAGCCACACTAACCAAGTCACCGTATGAAAATATTTTTTAGATCGATTGACAGCGCTGAATTGATCAGATCTGGATGATGATAATATGTTTTCTGAAAGATTTTTATCCCTAATCCGACAAAAAATATTTGTGATATACAAATCACCTATAATGTTGCCATTCAACTGAGTTTTTTCGGCGCTAAATCTTCACAATACTAAACAAGACAAACTCGGAATTCTCATATTACTGTTTTGAGGCCTTTGAAAGATTTCTCAATTCGCGTCAACACCGCCTCTAAAAGTTTTACAGTGATTGGCCAGCTCAGCTCGGTTAAGTTCAGTAGAGGTTTGAGGTGAAGGGACTGTGAAGGACTGACACAAAAAACGTCTGAGAAGATGTAACATTTTCCCATATTGTAATACGTACCAAAATGTTGTCCAACTTCAAATCACGATGAACAAAACCTTGTTCGTGGATATACGACACCGCGGCCATAATTTCCTTTAACCAAATGGAAACCTGTCCTATCGCTTCAGGTGATCCTGACTTTGAAGGGATATTTTCGATTGAGCTCCTACGAAGTCGACTCTTCAGTGATTCTTTGCACAGCTCCATAACAAGATAGGTGCGCACTTGTCCATCGTTGTCGTTTTTTCGAAAGACACTTCCGTAAAACTTCACGATATTTGGGTGCCGCAACTTCCTGTCAATTCAAGCAGTCTCGAGAATAAGAATATAGAACAATTAAATCAATTAAACGTGTTTGATCAAATTTTTAGAGAATCTCTGTAACTAGAAATAGCAATCAAAGGTGGAGGGGCTGAAAAAAAAATTCTGTTCAAGTGCTACTAAAAGGCGTTGGTCAATAAGGGAAAACAAGAGCATGCTTCCCAGAGTAAATTTTTATAACTTATATCTGTCTGAAAGTCTTTTTACTGTAACAACATACAGGTTATTCCAAATATCTCGAAGCAGTGGCCATCTATGACCAAATTTTCAACACATCAAAAACAGGAGAAATACCTAAATGATAAAATGATACTCTTAGCATGGTTGGATCAATTTATCTTTTTGTGTAAAAAAAAAGATGCTTTATTAATTTTTTTTTTTGGACGAATTCATATTAGTGTTAACGGTGAAGTAGCTACAAGAGAAGACTGAGAAAAACTCTTTCAGATGTGATCTGGCAATTTGGTCTGTATGGTTTAGCTAATGAATCTTTGTTACGACTAGTTTAATTTCAATGGCACTTTAAAGTGCCAGATAATGAAGGAGACAAATTTCTAATAAAATCAACAAGTGAAACAGGTAAAAAATGTCCTTGGAAAACAGAGAGGAAAATATTCTGAACTTAAATAGTACCAAATTTATAAACAGTGTACAAATGCATGCAACTGTTACAAATATGAAGGAATCCGTAGTCACATCTTGCATGGTTTTGTTGTTTTCTCATGTACAGTCTCTTAAACATGTTTCGGCAAACTCCATTGACATACTCAGTAAAAGCACAGAAACATTTAAAAATTGACTTATTGGATCTTAAGTTGCGCTCTTCCCAGAGATATGAATAGCTTCTTTGATTTTCTTATTGGAAACGGTGTTATTGTTTTAAAATCAAGATGGCGAAACAACTCAGTTTCCATACAAATTCATGCAACTATTGAAAATATGAACAAAATTGGTGATCCACCCTGAAACAGGTAAAAAAATGCTCTTGGAAAACAGAAAGAAAAAGATTCTGAACCCAATTAATTACATATTCATAAACAGTGTACAAATTTATGCAACTGTAACAAATATGAATAAAATCAGTGATCTACTTATTACACCTTTGCATAGTTTTGTAGTTTTCTTTTGGACAGCTTCTTTTTAAACATGGCAAATCCATTCGCATATTCAATAAAAATATAATTACAAAGGAATTACAAACCAAACTTTAAATTAACATAGTGGACTTGCTGGTTTTCTCTTCCCAGAGATATAAAGAACCCCCTTGATTTTTTAATTAAAACGGTGTCATAGTTTAATAAAGAATAAAACAACTCCGTGATCATCGGCAAATGTCTAACTTTTCAGGAATAAGAAGGATTCTTAGATTCTTAAAATTTGTTCTCAAATAGTATACCTGAGAGCATCCTCCTCCGCTAAGAACTCCACTACGTTGTCCTGTGTTAACACGTCATTGTGAGCTTTTACTGCTATATCGATAGCACCTGACTTGTTTTTCAACCAGAGTCTCCCACGATAAACAGTAGAAAATGCCCCCCGACCAAGAACATGCTTACTATCTTCTTCCCATTCTACCGATCCACCACGAGGCGTTGAGGTAGTAATTTCCCTTATAGAAAGCATTCCCAAGATTCCTCGGAGCTCTTTGGCTCTTCGAAGTATAGGCTCGTAAAGTGCTAACATGTGTTCTTGTTTACGAGTTTCATCGAGCAGATCTTCAAACAGTTTCGTATCAAGATCAATCAGTTTAGGTATGTGCGCTTCTATCTGCTTCAGACATAGATGAGTATCTTCCATTTGTTTTTTGACAAATGGAGCAAGTACATCATTGCCAACTTTCTCTAAGACTTGCTTGGTTTCTTTTTTCATGAATTTGCAGGGATCCTTTTTAAACTCTTGGGACCTACTTCTTTCGTTAATCTTTTCTTTAATGCCAATCACACCAAAAACTGGAGCTGACAGAACTAGGCCAGTAATTGCCATTGGAACCCATAATGGAGCAGTAACCCCAAGTATCACCTTAGCTCTAACGGATAGACCGTCGTCGTTGTCAAGATCAGCATACAACTTCTGCCTTACTTCACACGAGTTGTTGGGAGCGATAGCATCTGCCTCCAGATTTTGCAGCTCCACTTCGAAGATGTTGTACTTCTGTATAACAGAGTTCTTTAATGATTCACGACTTTTTGAAAACACTTTTTCTCTCTCCTCCCAATCCTCGATGCAGTTCTGCAAGCGCCTGATGATGTGAGTTCTCACCGAACTCTCTGTTAACGGCCAAGAGCCCTCAATTGGAGGGACATCTTCGATGTTCCATTGACACAAATCGGTTTTGACGGATTGGAAGTAGTCAAGCAGTTGACTGGTGGCCTTTAATACACCATCGTTCATTTGCTTCTTGAGATCATCCATAGTTGCTTGCTGTTCTTTTTTTAACTTTTGTAACTTTGCAAGGATGATTCCCAATTTCTTTTCTTTTTCTTTCTTGTCTCTCGTTGAAAATTGCAGGATCGTTTTGGTGTAGAATTTAGTTCTTGCTATTACTGAATCAAGCCATCTGTTGAAACAATAATGTACATGTACCACATTTTACGGTGGCTCAGAATAGCCATTGCCTTTTTTTTCTTCGTTGCAACTTTTGTGCCGAGTTTTTTTTTTCATAGCGACTTTTGTGCCGAGTTATTTTTTTCATTGCGACTTTTGTGCCGAGTTTTTTTTTCGTCATTGCCACTTTTATGGCGAGATTTTTTTTACTTCAAGCACGTGCCAACGCACCGACCTCAAAGATGGCTGCGAAAGGGGAGTCAGTGTGTCAGGTGGGTACAAAACGAAGACTGAAGACCTAAGACCCAAAAACGAAGACCCCTTCCAAACTCTCTGGAAGTCACTCCAAAATGATTTAAAACCCTAAAAACATTTTTCTCGACCGAAGTAAAAACGAGGAGTAAAAAGATTTTGCGGTTTTTAACGAATTTAGCCAGGGTCTTCGTTTTGTACTTTTTTTGGGGGGGAGGGGGTTGTACAAAACGAAGACACTGGCTAGAATCGATAAAAACCGCAAATCTTGTTGCTCCTTGTTTTATTGAACCATTTTCAAGTGATTTTAAAACAATTTTGAAGGGCTCTTCGTTTTAGGGTCTTAGGTCTTCGGTCTTCGTTTTGTACCCACAAGACACAACTCCCCTTTCTGCAGCCATCTTTGAAGTCGGTGCGTTGGCACGTGCTTGAAGACAAAAATTGACAAAAAAAATCTCGCCATAAAAGTGGCAATGACGAAAAAAAACTCGGCATAAAAGTCGCAATGAAAAAAAACTCGGCACAAAAGTCGCAACGAAAAACAAACTCGGCACAAAAGTCGCAATGAAAAAAAGCTCGGCACAAAAGTCGCCACGAAGAAAAAAAAGGCAATGGCACTTCTGAGCCACCGTAGCATTTATATGAGTTTGAAGAACTGCATTTTTAGACGTAAATCAACAAAAAGAAAGGTACATTGAACATTCACACTCCGAGAGAAAATGAAAATAAAAAGGACATTTGCTCTATTTGTAGACACATACTTTATTTAACTACTCATTACAGGGCTTCTCAAAGTTAATGTTCAATCTTAAAAAAATGAACCTATTGAAATATTAAAATCTGTACACAATTTGATCATTATTTTTTTAATCCCTTGTAAAATAAAGTATGGGAAATTTTGTCCTTAACTTACTTCAAGGAAACCTGGAGTCGTGCTTGCATGCTTTCTACCACCAAACTCTTGATAATGCTAAGCAATGCTGACAAATCGTCGTTCAACACATTACAGCTCTGGGCGCGAAGTGCGTTCATGGTGGATAAGTAGATTATCTGTCTATCAGTGTCAATGTCCGGCCAACATTTCCTCAACTTTTCAGATACGTGACTCTTAACGTCAACTTCTTCTTCCTGCGGAACCATATCCCATTTGTTGCAAACAAAAACTGCGTTGCGAGGAGAGAAACCTGCTTGTTCCTCCATAGACATCTTTCTCACAAAACCAAGAAGCTTTTCAACCTATTGTAAAAGGTATCAAAGCTTACAAATAAATCATTTTTGTATCGAATTCAGGAACAGGACTAAATATCGGATCATTCCAGAATGATTCACAGGCTGCCAGCTAATATCAAATTATCTTTTTGTATCAACAAGGTTGGCAGCAACAACAACATTTATTCAACCATTTGTTATTACCAAAAAATATTTATGCAATTAAAAATAGATTATTGCTTAGATTAGTGGTTATGTCCACAAGAAATAACCACAGGGTTAAAAATGGCAATCCAACGATGTAGTCATTGGCTAGTGTGTTCGTCCGTCGGGACAACGAAGACCATAATGTCCTTTTTCCTTTTTTTTCCATTCAAAGGATCCAAAGAATATACAACGCTTTGCTATACAAATGTTTAGGAGTGAATGTACTAATAGCGACAGCGAACTACAAACGATATAAATATAGAT
>JAOCPT020472992.1:0-12932 GCA_026546935.2 Palythoa grandiflora | reverse complement strand
GCCCAAATCCGCTTTTCAATGCTTATTCCAGTTGTTATCATATAAATCCTTTGTCAATATTCCACAAAAAGGGGGGGCCCAGGCCCCCTGAGCCCCTCCCCTAAATCCGCCACTCATCGAGAGACTGGACCTACGGTTTAACGTCCTTATCCGAGAAGACGTGAAGGTCTAACCATTTGCAGATGTAAGAGAAAAAGCAGCACCGTGAGTGGAGGTCCGGCCGGGAATTGAACCCGAGCCTCCCGCACGGCAGACTAGCGCCTTACCAACTAGGCTAACCTTAATCGTGTGGTTCGTAGTAAGTTGCATTGGGGTAAAACCAGACTATCCGGAGAGGAGAGGTACTTGTCGAATTTACCCTGAAAATAATCAAGGATATCGTTTGAGGTTATTTCTCGGTATTCATCCACAATGAGTGCTTCAAATCAAATAAATCGGCTGCAGTTCAGTCATTTTCCCGTTTACCCTCGTCCTTCACACTCTAATCCCTCCAGTTTGGAGGGTGTAAATAAATGCTAAATAAAAAGCAGAATGTACTCACTGACAACGACGGTATAGAAACAATGTTGATCAACTACAACATCAAACATATTTTTGGCCAAAAAAAATCCTTTGATATTTCAAAATGATAATTTCTAAAAGTTATGAAACAATAACATGACAATATGAAAGCAGATTAAGTTACAAAGGAATCAAATGACAATATATATGCGTTATTGAACAAGCGTGAGGTCAAGATGGCTGGATATTGGCATAGTTCTTTTTTTGCGTTATTATGGACCGAGACAAAGTCAAGGTGCATGAAAATGCAAAAAAAGAACGAGGCCAATATCCAGCCATCTTCACCGAACAAGCTTGTTCAATAAAGGATTTATTATATGGCCAAAGAATTTCACTTTACTACTGTTTTACGAAGACAAAAATGCTTCCATGTCTTCATATCACTTTGCGTCGTAATTTTTGAATTTATCGATTTTTCTTGACGAATGAATTTACGAAATTCGTCTATGTTTTTTTTTGTTTTGACTGACTTCTTCCCCAATTTGCGACTCCATTGCCCAAAACTCAATCTGTAATTCCGCTCCACGCAATTTTTTTTCCTGTGGGAACAAAAAGCGCAATCCCAAGTGCGCTCGTGTAACCAATCAGAACACAGAATTCATTTCATCTTGCCCGCTCAGCGAGCCTGCCATATAATAATATCCCCGTTATAGTAGAAAACGTTGTCAAACCTTAAGTTCTATTCATTTTTATATTCGTTTTCAGCAAACTCGGTCTTCACTTACCTCATCGTGTGGACAGCAAAAACGGCAAAGCACATTGGGATAAGGATAAACACGTACTTTTAGTTACCCTGAGGATGGTCAGAGAGTATGACTTTATGAACCAGTAAGAGATAGTCGTGTGAAGAAGGAAAAACCAACCCTGATACCAAAGCACAATCTGATTCCGTCCTCAATATTTTTGTGCACCTGATTAAACAAGGAAAGGCACAGAACTCTGAAACGTACCATTTTAGAACTTGTTTTACTTTACGCAGAGAACTAGAAGGGAGAGGGAGACACAATTGTATATCATTAAACGTGGAATGGTTCAATCGTATTTCCCTGCCAGCGCAGGATGTTGATGTTTACTAATGCCCGTTTGGCTTTGGGCATAAAGAACATGTTAGGTGGCTGCTCAAAAATCAATTACAGGCGCAACCTATAATGATGTGGACATGCAGATATTCTTATTTCTAAACCAGACGATTATGCAAATTAATTAAAACATGCGAAATGGAGTCTTATTCGCGGTGGTACATATTTTACGTAGGAGTTTACTTTTAATTGATCATTTTTTTAAAACCAGCAAATATAGATACAGAGCTGGCCTCCTCCGCAGGCAACTCTATGATTTTTATACTCTCCCTTTTCTCTCCTCAGGCCCCTCACTTGTGCCTCTCTTCCCTTGGCGACTCACTCCGGGCCTTCGGTCCGTCAATAAAAATACTAGAGTCAATCTCACGGCTTTTCCTTTCGACTATAAAAATACTAGAATTGCCTGTGGAGGAGGATAGACGCAGAGCAATGTAATGATACAATATTTTCCGTAAAATAATCAGTTTTGAAGTCGCCCCTCAAGCTTTGCGGTTTGTTAGCTGATTCAAATCTATGTGCACATCTTATGTTCATCTTTCGCAAGCGAAGATGACCACAACTTCTACATCACTGGGGGTACGGTGTGTGCGAAGATGGCTGATTACGCCGATCTTTGCCTAGAAAACTCTGATGCAGTGGAGACAGGGGATATACGGCATTAGGCCAGGGTAGGAGGTGGAGCTCTTAGTTTTCCTTCTCTGCCTTTTCTGCTTTTTGTCCCTGAGACGTCACTCCTGAAAGTCGGGCACACCAGATCACACCAACTGTTAAGAAAGAAAATAAAGTTAAACAAGACCAATACGATAGAATTATTACAAAAAATATGAATCTGAATTAAACTAATATAATCGAATATTAAAAACTATTAACCGACAAGTTTATATTTAAAACTGGCAGCTGCAATGGCTTTAAAAGGAAATCAACAGAGGTTGGCTTTTGAAAAGATCCGTTTCCGCGATGACTATCACCACAATTGTAATGTTCTATCTTTAGGAGAAGGAAAACTTATTGTAGTGCGAAACCCTAAGGCAGGTGAAGAATATTCGAACCCTAAGGACTTCTTGCCGTGCCCAGATTGCTTGGGGTTTTTTAAGGCAGACGAACTCTGGCGCCACGTAAAAAGATGTCCGCTCAAAGCGGTCCAAGTACACCAAAAGTGGATGAAAATCCAAAATGAGGCCAAGCTTCTGCTGCCGGCACCAGCTCTGTCTACAGCAGACGTAGATAAAGAGCTCTTCGAAAATGTTATCACCAAAATAAAATAAAATGAAGTATCTGCAGTGGCCAGCCACAATCCGTTGATTTCAAAATTTGGAGCCGCAATTCTTGAAAAAGTAGGCCCAAAAGATGCTTACCAAGTGTCGCAGAGGATGCGCCAACTGGCCCATCTTTTGTTAGTGCTACGAAAACGAGTTCAGAGCAACAAGGCCATGCTTGAGGAGTGCATAGATACAGGCTATTTTGACACCATTGTTGACGCTGTACGGGAGCTATGCGACTTTGACCAAGAGTCGCGTTGAGATGTAGGGATACCGTCACTGGCACTCAAGCTTGGGCACAGCGTCAAAAAGTGTGCCCAAGTTCTCAAAAGTTCTGCCCTACACAAGAAGGACGAAGCGTCAATAAAAATTAGTAACCATTTTATTGACCTCTTTGAGGCTGAGTGGACCGCCAAGATTAGCTCCCGATCCCTCGCCTCACTGGGGTCAAGAAGACAAAACAAAGTTGTGTGCCTGCCCTAGCAGAAGACCTTTTGGTTTTGAAAAAGCACCTAGAAAAGAAGATGGAAGACCTCTCCGAGGTACTGAAAACACCAAGTCCAAGCCACGAACACTGGAGTAACCTGGCTAAAGCAACTTTATTCCAGGGTTATCATTTTCAACAAAAGAAGATCAGGAGAGACGGCAACCCTCGGTATTGAACAATTTGAAGGTCGTCCAAAGTGGGCTGATTGTAGCCCTTCTCTAAAGGCATCATTGACTCCCCTGGAGAGGCGGCTTTGTGAAAGGTAACTGACTGATTGTAGACGATAACTGATAACCATAAAAGAAAGGAAAGAAAGAGTCACTCGGGGAGTTAGGTTCATTTGATTACGTAGTCTGGTGATGCAAACGAAAGGAAAATTAGTGCCACAGGGTGGGAAGGGGATTTCTATATAAAATTATATGAAAAAAGGCATTTTTAAGCCTTATAAATAAAATCAGGCTGTCTTGTAATATACACTTAAAGACCGCTTACGAGGGAAATATCTATTTTGTTTCCCGAGAATCTCAATGTTTCCCAAGCAGAAGGGGGTCAATAACCAAAATGAGCCAACATTTTCGATTTGTGCATTATGATGGAGTACAAAATAAAAAATAAACTTGACTGGGATAAAAAAACCTTCACATACCTTTTAAATTGGCTTGTAAAACAACTTTTTTTTTCCGACTGAAACACTTAGATGGCTGGATGCTCGGTCAGAATATCGTTCTTCTTAATCCTCTATACCGTTGGAAACGTTCCAATTGTGTAATAAATGTTAATTAACTAAGCTTGTTTGACACCATTCTGGGAGAATATCGGCCCTTGGCCTTTTACTGTACGCATCAAGACCTTGAGCCAATATTCTCCCAGTAAGGCCCCTGCGCTTGGTTAGTAAGATGTACATATATTCAACATTAAATCTTCAGATTGGATCTCATAGAGATCAGCGGCAAGAGGAACAGAAAAGTTCCGATATTATTAACTCCGGAAACAAAGTCCGCGGTGGAACTACTCATCAAGAAGCGGCCTTCAACAATACCATCAGCAAACACCTTTATATTTGTCAGGGTCAAAGGATCCTTGGGCCACCTGCATGGCTGGGACTGTGTCTCAGCCAACGTAAAGGAAGTTCAAGGGTCCTTGAAAGAACCGAAGGCTATAACCAGTACAAAGCTGCGGAAGTACGTGGCAACGGTATCGCAAACGGCTGCGCTGACCGAGGTGGACGTCGACTGGCTGGCACGTCACCTAGGTCATGACATCAGAGTGCACCGCGAATTTTATCGACTGCACGAGTCATCGACCGAACTGGCTAAAGTGAGCAAGCTGCTGCTGGCTGTAGATTCTGGAAACATAATTAAAATGGCCGGGAAAAGCCTTACGGATATGTCCGTTGAAGGTATAGAAAAATGTACTTGATTATGATATTACACATGTATATTGATAGCCAAATTGCTACCTCATAATGTGAAACCTGGTGCACATCTAGCTTTTACTCACGTCAGTGAAGTTTTTAAAGGATTCGTAACAGTAACTTTAGCGACAAACATGTGAGGTTGTGCAATACAATTTTTAATGGCTACGAAGTTCCAATGTGAAACCAAGTTATCATGATAAGGGCTATCTTTTCAAATTCTGGGAGTTGTCCTAATCTAATGAAGGCTTTTTAATACTGAAAGCCGAAAATTCGGCAGAGAAGCATTTTGTAATTTGTGCCAGTTTATTTGTTAATTATATGTATATATAGGAATGAATATACGGAAATAGCGACAACGAACTACTAACTGCTCCTTTTTTTAATGAAAAAAAAACATATATGCCGTGAGCGGGAAATCAAACCCGCGTCTCCCTGGTTACTAGTCGGGTGTTCTAACCACTGCACCATCACGACAACCCCGCTGGCAACAGAGCAATCAGTGAAGTCAATAGTTAGCCAACTCTATATAGAATATATATTCACTTCTAAAACTTTGTATAGCAAAGCGCCATGTATCCTGTGGATCCTTCTAGCTTGTGACTACATCGTTGGATTGCTAGCCTCCTGTTCCCAGGCCCGTTTCAAAATGCCGACGAAAAAAAAAGGTGCAAAGTAGGTTTTAATTCTAATTTATTGCTTAGATACTTGGGATTTACTATCTTTATTTTCTAAAATTGACAGATATTCCTGATATAACAGATGATATTGGATCTGAAGGTAAGACGTTCTACTTATTTTTACGGGCCTTTTAGTTTTATTGTTTTTCAGTACTAGCTTAGAATATAAATATAATACTAAAAATACTCTTGCTGCATTACTGTATGCTGTATTGCTCAAATATTTGCAGGATATTTCGTAAAGGTAAACAAAACAAAAAAATTCAAAACTGCATTAATGCCCTCTGATTTCTTTTTTAATTATTAATTTTTATGTTTTGAACAGTTTGAACACTTACGAATGTGAACTGACCTAGGTTATGACTCTGCCTACAAAAATAAATTAGCTCACATCAGAAATAATAATAGAATACGTAATTAAGACGTAGCAGCATAAGTTTTAATAGGACAATAACATTACTTCTGGAGGGCATATAGTTTATATGTGGCCCAAGGAGCATCATTTGCGCCCGAGCCTAACGAGGGTGCAAATAATGCTACGAGGGCACAAAATAAACTATGTGCCCGACAAAAATCATGTCATTATCATCACTACACAAGGCCAAACCGTCCAAATTTTTGAACATTTTACTGACCGTTCCTTTTCGCGGACCAAATGGTAAACGTGCGGGCTGCAGATGTATTTACAGCCCGCCAAAAGGAACGACTTAGAGAGCCGGGGCAACTCATTATTTTGCCGCGCGTAGTGATGATAATTATTGTTAATTTTCTTACAGATTCTTCTTCAGAGGATGGTAAAGGTAAGAAAACAATTCAAGTGATTATGCACGTTTGGAAGAATGCGCGTAGAATACGTAATTCAAAATTCAACAGATCTAAGTACATAATATGACCCGACCCTATGTTTATGTGAAATACTTCAGTTTACTGTTTCCCTTTCGCCAATTAACAAACTACTTTTGCCTGAAACCTATTTTAGAACAAAAATCTGGCTACACAAATCTTGTAAAAAGAAACCAACAAAATACTCGATCCGAGATCCTTTCAATGACTACCAAATTAGAAAGGCGGAACTCTTTTGCACAAATTCTTGACCTTGAGTTTCACTCTGTCTGACATCTTTTAATGAGCTTTCTTCAGGCCATTCATCGTATTAAGCATTTTAACTTTTCTTTAGAATCCGGATCATCGGACGACGACAAAGATATGGGTAAGGTTTTTCCTCAGTACGAGTATTATTAGAAAACTGACACTCTTAAAAATGCTGTGTGCCATCACAAGGCAAACATTGACACCTAGCATGTAATAATTATTCCACCGCTTTTGACAAGCAAATGACCTCATACTTTGCGATTTCTATTTTTTCCAGGTACTCGTGAGGAAGATTGCTCTCCGCAGAGGAAAAGACGGAAAGGTACATACTGATATTTCTATCCATCGCAGTTGAAGTTGATCATCATTCATGCAGTTCACCAAGTGACCATTCTATCAGCCAAATAGATATCGATAGCATTTTCGTTTGGAAACAGAAATCTAAAATATACCAGGAGCCCATAATCAGGAGTCCATAGAGTCCATACATCTTAATGCTAGGGATAAAAAAACTTTTTTTCATTTGTGAGCAACAATTTTTTATTTTAAAAAGCACGCTAATCTAGTGCAAAACTGACTCTTGGCATGTTGATGTATTTTAGGTCATGCAGGGCATAGTTCAAATGGTCAAACTGAACCTACGGTATCTCAAAATAACAAAGGTAAGCTGACCAGTAACTAGATTTTTCGAAACCAATTCACAGTGAACTCAGGATAAGAGGAAGACAAAGAGAAAAGCAAAAATCTGACAACCTATTGTAAAAGTTTTTATAATGTCGACTTTGGACATAGGTTGTGGCAAGAAAGAAAAGCGTTTTCACTTAAATTTGCGCCCGACCCGGTTTTGAAAACTCCAGACATACAATGGTAACATTTGGGCTTAACGATGGCTACCCAGTTCTAAAATTGTTTTATAAAATCTAGTTGTGGTTTGTACCAAAACACTTCAAAACATGATCTGTTACGTTACCACATATATTACATATGTTATTACGTATTTACATATACTTATTTAAGTCTGACAATGGCGTCAAACATTGCTTGTATATAGTTTCGCTTATATTCTTGTTAAAAAATTTGTCACGATCTTTCTTAATTCACTGTTATTTATTAATAATGGTAATAGGACTGAGTGGAGTCCAATTCAGTCTGTAACGAAGCGGGAGCTGATTTGTTAATGGTGAGTATGATTACAGAAAGAATTGGACGACACAAAATCCTTTTACCAATTAATCATAATTATTACAATTTTCGAAAAACAAAACACAAAAACGTTTAATTTGAAAAATGGCTTTTGATAACAATTCTTAATATATGATAAGTACAATTTGGAAAAAATAAATATGGAGAAAGCTTTAAAATGGCTTTAAACAGCCACCAGTTGCTATAGTGATAGTAATCAAAGCTGCGATTGGTGGATTTAGCTAAAAAGACTTAAAAATGACTCATGTAACTGTCCGATTACAGGTGACTGATTAAAGCCAACTGTCCGATTACACTATCCAATTACAATTTTGCAGATTAATTAGTGCAATTGTAACAATTATGCTTAATGAGGTAATAGGGTTTGTATCAATATTTGCCTCAGCGTAATATATTTGTCATTATAAACCGCAGACACATTGACCTAAAGATGCAAACTTTTCCCTGAGCGGGTAGTCCATAAATATAGCTGACCTCCTTCACGTGGAAAGAAAGTCAGCTGTATTCAGTTGCAGGCTACCAAAGAGTCGATATGTCGGGTGAAGGGGGTGATTTAGCCTCGTCCCTCTACTGAAATTAATAGATGAAGACTCTAGATCTAATTCAAGGAAATATTTAGCGGTATTTGATTTAAAGCCTGAGTGGGTTTGGGGCTAGATAGTGATAGTTAATACAATCAACTCTCGACTTGCGGATCTACCGCTTTTACGAACACCCGCTATTACGACCAAAATTACAATCACGGTAACACAGGTTTAACTGGAAAGGAATCCCGCTACTACGGGCTCTCGCTATCGGGGACACTAAACACACTCTTGGCATTGTAATGTTTTCCAGGTCTTGGAAAAAAAGCTGCACCCACATTACCCCGAAGTAAAAAAAGTAAGTTGATCAATAAATACTATTTTAGTATCAGCTCATGTCGCGTTAAGGTTCACGTGCGATGGCAAAATGTTACAATAAACCAGGTTGAAAATTATAAACACTTACTAAAAGCAACATTAAACTAAAATTAACAAAATGGTGTTACACTACGTTACCAATCAATGATATCAGCAATAGATGGTTTAAAAGTTTATGATTGTCAATTGATATCGGACATCGATGGGATCAATCAATTTTTATCAATGGACATAGGGGGATATCGATGAACATGTATGCACCTTAATGGCTGCTAGTGTATTTTTTATGCTCCTATATTTTTGGATTTTAACCGTATTTTTGTGTTCATTTAACATTTCAAATCATGCTGGACTTCTCGGACTGTATGTCAGTAACAGAGTAATCAGTAAATTAAGCGCCAATGGCAATCCAGAAACTGGATCTGAGCTAATTTATTGCATCAATGTTTACATCTGGCTGCGTTCGAACAAGACAACCATTCCCCACCGTCTGCGATTCCCTGCTAGCAAGTGGACTAAACATGGTCAAACGTGTTTGCTTATCTCGGAACACAACACTTCATTGGATCTTACTATACTGGGATTTCTCAAAGACTGCTCTAGGAAAGACAAGAAATGAGCAACAAAATATTTATTCAAATACTCCCGCCAATCCACTCATTACATATTCAAGACGCCAACTTCTGGGAATGAAGGTTAGGTCCTGTATACCAAACGATCTCTTCAGCGTGCTTAAAAACTGTGGTATTCTTAAAACCCGTCGTTCTCGCTCAGGCAAATATAATAACAGGCAAAATAAAAATATTCCTCTCAGTCTTGTCGGTTCTCAACGATCGGATAATTACCAAAGAAATATTCTTCGTGGAGTGAATAATAATAACTTGATTTCTGCTGCCTTAACAACACCTAACAATACAATTAATGAGCCGTTCACTTTATGTGTCCTCCATGCACAATCGCTGAACAATAAAACTGCTGAATTTACTGAATATGCTACCGAAAGGAATCCAGATATAATTACCATAACTGAGACCTGGCTGAAAAATAACGAATCTGCAACAAGAATGCTGTGCACGCCGACTGGCTACATACTACTTGATTACCCCCGTTCAAGCCGCTCTGGTGGCGGGTCGGGAATACTATTCAAAGAAAATATTACCGTGAAAAAACTTGCTGCTTCAGAACTTCGTTCTTTTGAGTATTTGGAATGGGTGTTGTCCATGAATCTATTCACCTGCGAGTCATAATTATTTGCAGAACACCTTACTCAGATGTACACCCAGAAACCAGAAGTGTTTTTTTTTCACGTAATTCGCTGACTTTCTAGAATCAACCGCGCTGTTAAGTGATCCTCTTTTAATCACAGGAGATTTTAACATCCATGTTGACTGTACAGACAATCCTGACACTATCAGATTTCTTGATCTTCACGAGAGCACTGGACTAGAACAACATGTCATGTGCGCCACCCACCGCTCATTCCATACCGTGGATCTTTTTATAACCAGACAAACTGAGAGCATCATTGCAAATACTCCTAAGTCTGACCACCTGTTCTCTGACCATTATGCTGTCCTCTGCAGCCTAAAACCAAAAACAGTGGCGTTATCTAAAAGACAGATTTCGTTCAGGAAAATAAAATCGGTGGATCTCAAGCTCCTGCAAGAAGATTTATCCCATTCTGTTCTGTGTAGTGACACGCCTACTAACCTCCCTGATCTGGTTGATTGCTACAATAATACTTTACAAACAGTTCTTGATAAACATGCGCCCCTCATTACCAAAACCATTGTTACACGACCCGCAATCCCATGGTACAATGACAAAATAAAATTGGCCAAACGATCAAGAAGAAAAGCAGTGAAGAAAATGGAGACTAATGAAAACTCAATCAGACTTCATTGTATTCAAGACGCTGAAAAATGAAACCACTTTCCTTATGAACCAAGCTCGGCAAATCTTCTACAGTAACCTGATAATGGAGAACAGTACAGAACAGCGGAAATTATTTAAAATATCAAAAGCTCTCTTTAGCCACAAGATAGAACTGAATTTCCCTCAATACAAAGACAGTACAGTCCTGGCGAATGACATTGGTCCATATTTTGTTCACAAGATCACCCATATTCGCTCTGAACTCGACACTGCGTCACCACCTGAACAGACTGTCATACCTACTACTAGATATTCGTCTCCGCTAAACTGCATCCAAGAAATGCATCATTTCTCCCCAATGACTGAGGATGATATGAAATGGCTAATTCTCAATTCTAATAAAAAGACAGTCGTCGACTGTCTCGACTTACTGCTACCAATTATCACGAAAATGATCAACATGTCATTAGAAACTGGCTCGTTCCCACACAAGTGGAAAGAAGCAGATGTTCAACCGAAGTTGAAAAAGTACGGTGCAGACATAGTGTTCAAAAATCTTCGGCCAATCTCAAATCTGTCGTTTGTATCGAAACTTGCTGAACGTTCTGCTTACAACCAACTTGATGACCACCTTTCGTTCTACAATCCTTATCCTAAAACCCAGTCAGCCTATCGAGCATTCCACAAAACAGAGATAGCACTCCTCCGAGTAAAAAATGATATACTCATGAATATGGACAAACAGCATGTAACACTCCTTGTCTTACTTGATCTCAGCGCTGCGTTCGATACAGTTGACCATACAGTCCTACTTCGACGTATGAACTCGAATTTTGGCGTGTCAGGGTCAGCTCTTAGATGGCTGACTTCATATCTATCTGAACGTTCCCAGCGTGTTACTATAAATGGTGCTTCATCTGAATTATTTGGCATAAAAAACGATGTACCCCAAGGATCATGTCTTGGCCTTCTGCTATTTGTACTATATGTCAGTGACCTTCTAGATCTGATTAACAGTCACTTACCGAACTCACATGCCTACGCTGACGACACCCAATTGTACGTTTCATTCAGAGCTGACTCCCGTGCAAGCAAGGAGAAGGCAATACTGACAGTGGAAAAGTGTATTGATTCTATTAAGCAATGGATGTTAACAAATAAACTTAAACTTAACGATGAAAAAACTGAAATACTGCTCATCGGGACAAGACAGCAGCTGGAAAAAGTTGACTTCAATAGTATACGAGTGGGCAGTACCACTGTTAACTGCACAGGAACAGCGAAAAACCTGGGATGTTGGTTCGACGCAAAACTTGACTTCAACACTCACATCACCAAATGCTGCAAAGCCTCGTTTTTCCATATATTCAACATACGGCGTATAAGAAAATTTCTTACCAGAGAAACCACACAAATCCTCGTACAAGCCCTTATTATCAGTCGTTTAGACTATTGCAATAGTCTCTTCTATGGACTTCCGTCTACCTGCCTCAGAAAACTTCAGTCCGTCCAGAATACTGCAGCACGACTAATCACGAACACGCCACGGTTCAGCCACATCACTCCCGTCCTGTCTTCACTCCACTGGCTCCCTATCAAGTTCCGTATACAATTCAAGATTCTACTTCTAACCTTCAAAATTCTCAATACCAGGCTCCTCCGTACCTCAAAGAACTAGTCACTCTGAAAGTACCCACTAAATACCATTTGTGTTCTAACACTGACAACCTTCTTCTCCAGTTACCCTGGAAAAAAAACTAAAAAAACTCTTGGCAACAGATCCTTCGAAATTGCGGCACCACCCCTCTGGAACAAAATTCCGTACTCTGTCAGAGATTCACTGTCTCTTACCATTTTTAAGAAAATCTTAAGGCATTTTTATTCAAGATAGCTTTTAAGTAACCTTAGTTAATCGATAGTTCTATAGAATATTCTAATTTTAACATTTTATTATAATAGCATTTTATCACTTTATTATAGTAGCACATTAGCATTTTAGCACTATCTAACTTACAATTCTTTCTCTATTATATTTGTATCTGCGCATTTGAGCATTTATATATGAAAAATGCGCATTATAAATTTCATTATTATTATTGTTGTGTTTGGGGCCTAAAGTTTTGATGAAGGATTAACGGTAATAAAAAGTGTATGTGTTTTTGTTGTCCGTACCAGATGAATCAAATTCAGAGGCAAGTGTTGGACCCTCTGAACTCGCTGTTGAGCTTGTTCCAAGGACCTCAGAGACTCATTCAGAAACGGCATCACAAGTGCTTGGATTACGACAGTTTGGCCAACAAGATTGACAAGATTAAAGATAGAGATAAGTTCAAGACTGTAAGTATTGTTTCATGCCTTACTGTTGCCTGCCAGGAGAAAT
>JAOCPT020472910.1:0-12933 GCA_026546935.2 Palythoa grandiflora | reverse complement strand
GCAACATTGTTGGTCAGCCACATGCAACATTGTTGGTCTACGACATGCAACATTGTTGGTCAGCCACATGCAACATTGTTGGTCTACGACATGCAACATTGTTGGTCAGCCACATGCAACATTGTTGGTCTACGACATGCAACATTGTTGGTCAGCCACATGCAACATTCTTGGTCGACGACATGCAACGTTGTTGGTCTACGACATGCAATATTGTTGGTCAGCCACATGCAACATTGTTGGTCTACGACATACAACATTGTTGGTCTGCGACATGCAACATTGTTGGTCAACCACACACAACATTGTTGGTCTACGACATGCAACATTGTTGGTCAAGCACATGCAACATTGTTGGTCTTCAACTTGCAACATTGTTGGTCAGCCACATGCGACATTGTTGGTCAACCACATTCAACATTGTTGGGCCCAATATATTGCGTCCGTGTGCATGGCATGTTGGCAATTGTTGTTATCACGCATAGTTAGAAACCGGTCAATTTCGACACAACACGTCCCGATATTTCTATTGTTCTCTGAACGGCGAAGCGTAGCGGCAACATGTTGCGCCTGTTTCAAAGGAACTCACAACAATGTTCGCCTCGTACACACATCTGCGCATGCGCACTGCAGGATTACTGTGCCACAATGCATCGCTTCTGTAGACAATTGCCAACAATGTTGGGAGTTACTGCGTTCGTTTGCATGCACCACGCAACAATTGCCAACAACTCCCAACATTGTCTAGACATGTTGCGTCCATTCGCATGGACCTTAACAGCTCTAAAAGTACACGCTTTTTTATAAGAAGAACGAAGCTCAAATTTGCCGAAATTTAAGAACAAGCTCAGGCTGAGGCTTGATAATTAGAAAAGCTTTTGTGATAGAAAATTGACTAAATCCTAGCGATACAGCATAAAACATAAAAAGATTTACTGTAATGACTGCTCAACAAACAATGTAGGTAGTTCGCAGCCGTACAGTACATGTATGGCACAAGGGGTTTCATTTTCCAGTACCTTATTTTGTTTTTTCTTTAAAAATACCGTCCACAGAAATAAGAACAATTTAAGAACAAGTCGAGGCTGAAGTCGCGAAAAAATTAAGAACAATGAGCCTCAGCAAAATTTAGTGGTTCTTATAAAAAAAAAGCGTGTAAGATGATACGATCAACAAAAGCCTCCAATTTGTCTCCCAACATTGCTGCGTAACATATTGAAAAGCGATGCTGCGCGTTCTTCCAACCGCGTATAAACTTTTCTCGCAGCAAAATAAGCTGTTGCAGATTGAAAAAGTTTGTCGCAGAAAGTAGATCTTCTGTTTCAACCAAAACTTGTAGATGCTACGCGTATTACTACCACAGAGCAAGTTCTCTCGCATCAAAAATGTGTATTTATTTGTATGAGTTCTTGTATATAAAACGCTCTGAGGTAGAACAACATACTCGAGTGAAGAAAAAATTGGGTCCCAGGGATCATCCACGTTCATTGGTGCGTGAGTCCCGGTGATGTGGTGATTATCACGCCTGACTAGTAACCAGGAGACGTGGGTTCGAGTCCTGGTCGGGACATTCAAACCAATAATGACACTGACACGAATACTGACACTAACACTCACATTAACGATAACACTGACACTGAAACCAACACTGACATTGAGACCAACACTGACACCGATACTGAGACCAACACTGACACTGATACTGACACTAACACTGACACTAAGACCAACACTCACAGTGACACTGAGACCAACACTGATACTGACACTGAGACCAACACTGATACTGACACTGAGACCAACACTGATACTGACACTGAGACCAACACTGACACTGACACTGAGACCAACACTGACACTGACACCAACACTGCACTAGCACTGGCACTGATGCACTGACATTAATACTGAAACTGTCACTTATGTACAATTTTTGCTGCACGTGCTCGTCTTGTTCTACTGTTTATCTTTGTTTATATAATAACGCAAGTTATTTTACCATCTTGATTGGTTCTCGCCTATTATCTGTTAGAGGACAGACGCACGCTTGACGTCACCATTACAAAGTTTTTAATTTTTTTTTATATAAAACAAATACATTCCATGTTTTGTGCGTCTGTTCAGTTATAGATAACAGAGGACGTCAAACTGTTGTAAGAACATCCACTTTTTTGTTCTTACCACAGTTTGACGTCATCTGTTATCTCTAACGGAACAGACGCGCGCAAACATGGAATCTATTTGTTAATTTGCGTTCAATGGAGCCGTCAGTATTTATTGTGCCTAAATGTCATAAAACTAATTCAAAGACACTAAGTAATTATCAATCGAACTACATGTTAAAAATCTAACTCAACAAAAATGAAAATGATAAATAAGAGTGATACTGAAGAGCAATAATAATAACAGCGTGTGCAAGAAAATAAAAACCTATTTAAAAATTTTTCTTTTGTTGCATTTTCATGGACCACGACTTCGTCTCAGTCCATAATTACGCAAAAAAGAACTTTGCCAATATGCAGTAATCTTGACCTCACGCTAGTTCAACAACGCATATATCAGGGAGTTTTATAAGATGTGAGGGCGGCAACGCCGACGTCAACGTGAAAGAACAACAGTAAACACAATAACCGAACTTTGGAATGCATCGAACTGAGCACCTGCACGTAGTTGCTAGGAACAGAACATGAAAAGACCCTTTTTGAAGTTCAAGTTCTTGCGACGACGAGGAGGTGGCTACAAAAAAGTTCTCAGTATTTGTTTACCTTCAAGGAGGAACATTTACTCATTTTTCCGTTGACAAAGTTTAAGGCGGAGAAAACAAAACCCTAATGACCCGCAGAAAGAAGAGCAATTCAGAAATATATTTTTTCCGAGCCGTCGTCGTTGGCGTTGCCGTCGTAGATCTTAAGGTCTCTATCATCTCACATTGTGCGCGTTGTTAAGAATACTCTTTATTACTTGAAGATCAGTTGCGACATAAAAAGACTTCAATTCGTGGTAAAACTTCAGCTTGCACGAAATAGATAAATAAAAGAGAGCTCTCCGAAAATGTGTAGAAAAAGGAAACGTGTAAAGCAAGCTGGAACCGGCCGCTGTCATATCACTACTGTATAACGGCAATTCCGTTGTATCGTTGGCGCGAATTTCAAAATTTAAGATTTTTATTATGAGAAAAGGAGAAACGAGCTGTTCTCTCCTTGTTCAAATGATTAATAGTACATTTATCATTAAGCAACGTACGTATCTATTTCCCTCAAACCTGCAAGTTTTTTGACGCCTCGATCCTTCTGGCAGAGATAACACTCTTAACGCAGTTGAACGTGATCTACTCACTATCAAGCTCCTCCGTCTTCACGATAATCTTCCTAATCAACTACACGCTTTTTTCATAAGAACAACGAGGCTCAAATTTGCCAAAATTTAAGAACAAGCTCAGGCTACTAGATAACTATGGAAAATTTTTGGTAGAAAATTGACTAAAACTTAGCGATACGGCACAAGAAATAAGAAGATTCACTGTAAAGACTGCTCAACAAACAATGAAGGTTGTTCGTCTCTAAATTCATCCATACAATACATGTGTGCGCAAGGCGTTTCATTTTCCAATACCTTGTTTTATTTTGTTTTTCTTCAATAAAAACCCCCTCACAAAAATATGAACAAATTGAGAACAAATTGAGGCCGAAATCGCCAAAAAGTTAAGAACAATGAGCTTCGGCAAAATTTACTGGTTCTTATAACAAAAGAGCGTGTAGCTCCAGTTGCATCTATCGACATTTCAATGTCAACACGACCCCCTCACAAAAATAAGAACAAAGTGAGGCTGAAATCGCCAAAAAATTAAGAGCAATGAGCCTCGGCAAAATTTACTGGTTCTTAGTATAAATCTACTAGCGTTCTATTACCAATGCTGTTCTCTAATTGGCTACCCTACCCACTATCTGTTCGGTGATAGATAGTGGGTAGCGATTGTCAACAAAATGGCGGCCACTCCTTCGAGGTTTAAAATAAAATTTCGAGGTATTCAATAAAATTGACAGCCTTTTTTTTTGAACGACTAGTAGATTTATAGTATCACGCGATCGAAATCTCGAGCTCATAATCTAATTGTTAATATAATTATAAAAAAAAGCGTGTATGCAACGCCGAGCTTTACACCCACTAAAACGTAGACCCGACATTGTCGTCAAATGAGCGGACAAAGGCTCAGGGACTATTTTAATGAACAGAACTTGGTACTCAGACGAACTGCAAACCACTGAACTTACTAATAACATACAGAAACGACTCCAGCTCTTCGTTAAACGCATGTTTAGCGATAATCATATTGACAAGTAAATGAAACAATATCATATAAACAAAAACCCTAGACCTGGACATTTCTATATTCTTCCTCTTAAGATACACAAAGTTTCTTCTAGCAATCACCCTACCGAACATATTTCACAGTTTGTTGATTTCAATCTTAAGCCTTTTTTTGTATTATTCCTTCCTTTGTTAAAGACACTACTAATTCTCTTAATAAAGTTGCTATGTTTAAACAACTTTCTACCCTTCATTGTCAAATAAACGGGGGGTCCGATTATATTTGAAAACCTAATAAGCGGGGGTGGGTCTTAATAAACGGGGGGAGAAAGGTTTAAAAAATTACCACGAACAAAGTATGGGAGTAAACCACCATTATATAAATTATGTAAGTGAAGCCGTGTAGGCCTGTCACCCCACTATAACGTTTTGAGACGGACTGTCTTGTCTGAGTACAAAGGAGATGGGCTGTCTAGTCGGCACGTGTTTACATTTTAGCAAATTTAATATATTTGTTAATTTTTTTATCCAGGAAAATGAACTGATTGTACCTCGGTAAACTGTCTCGCATTTTTATGTTGTACAGTACACGCAAAAAAATGAGATTTGAAAATCCGAAAATTTAATAAACGGGGGGTCCCTAATAAGGTCCGGGAGGTTGGCGGTCGGAAAAAAATTGAAATTTCAATACGCTGCATGGGGGAGGGACGTTTATTTAGCACCTAAGAGTAATCGTGCTGTTCTTGTCACACTGGATGTAATTCCTGGTCTTCGTGTCGACATCGTAGCCTTCTTATTAAAGTAAAAGTATTGCCAAAGCTGGTGAAAAGGAGGAACTGTAACAGGCAAAACTGGACTGACAGGCACCATAAACATTATCAGCCACAAAAAGTGCAGTTTCAACATTCAAAAGAACTATATTTACTTAAACCGGCTAAAAAGTCAAACTGCAATAGCGGCACCTTAAGCTGAAACAACCTCATAAAAATAAAATCCTTTTACGAGCCAAAGTGACCCATTGGAGCCAGTGCTTATCTCCGGTTTCTGTAGTGTTAAGCGGATGGGAGCCATTGACTCCCCCTGGACAGGACACTAATCCATCGCAGGTTAGCCCCCAGCAGAAGCTGGAACTCATTTTACCGACCTCGGGAGGATGGAAAGCTGAGTCAACTTTGGCGGAAAAGAAGGTCGTACAAATATTAAACTCTCGGCTGAGCCGGGGATTGAACCTGGGACCTTGTGGTTGGAAGGCAGATATCTTACCACTGCGCCAGCACAGCAGAGCAGCACTCAGAAATTACAGAGCGGTGGCGTGCCACAAGTGCCGCAGTCTGGGGGGAGAACAATGACAACCACTTCTCAAACCCTGTTTTAAGTGGCCACCTTTGTAAAGCAGCCACGGACACCCCCAAGCAGTCGGAGCCAGCATATTCCAAAATCAAACCAAGATTGTAAAATAAATGCTCATATTGCCATGGGATGTTTAAAGAAATTGTCATTTTGAGCATTAGCCCCGATCATCTGAGCAATAAAGTTAAAAGGCCTACTGCTCTGACAAAGGGCATTGTTTTATTTTACAATTACTTTAGGTTGATTATAAAAGACTTTAAAAAAGAAACCAGGCAGCAGTTACCTGCTTGTGCAAGACTTCCAGCCCTCTTTGGTGTTTTAAACCCAAATACTTCTTGGCCTGCAACTGGTGTGTCCTCCTGCAGAACTGGTCACATTGTTTTATGTTTAAAACTGTAAACTGATAAACTACAGTAGTACACGTAAGTGCAGTTAACTTTTTATAAAGTATTATTCAATTTCATATTAATTTTTCCTAATATCAATACTGGTTTTAAAAGTCTTCACTACCACTGCCATAATGGAAATTACTGTATATTTTCATTTTGTCCCCACAGTGAAAAGGATTGAGTAAGGCTTTCATTGCAAAATCTGATTGTCAGTAATAATCTCTGCTTGCTATTAACCACATTACCCAAGTTTTCATGGTTCCTGGATCAATGGAACAAATCCCCAACATTAATTATAGAATGATTTATATTTACAAGGTGATGTGGGTCAGTGGTCAGGGAGCCACTTTTGAATGTGGTGGCTAAATAGATAATAAGTAAGCAAGTTTATATTATTTTATAATTTATGTGTCTTTGGTAACCCCTGATTCAAATCTAGATTTGGATCTTAAATGGGTCAGGTGGTTTGTGTTGAGCTGGAGATATTAGTTAATTTATATATCAATCCAATATAAGGTAATGTAGACTTGTATGCTGTTTTATAGTTACGTGAGCCAAGGGAAGCAATAAAACCACAGACTGTTATTTAATCAGGAATTAAAACAATGCTGCATATAGTCAATCATAGAATCCATTACACGTGCTTTACCAAAAAATTATTATTTTAGATTACTATAATTATTTTAATGCATGATGCTAGAATAGATATCCATGCACATGGTTTCTGGGAGCACCAACGATTAGCATTCTTTGATGTCAGGGTATGTCACCCAAATGCTGAGTTGTAAAGGGACATGAAGGCACAACAAGTATATCAAATGTTCAAGAATGAGAAGAAGAACCAATATTCATGTTTATTTCTCAAAGTTCAGGCCTCTTGTATCAGGGTCTGGAAGGGGGGGCCCTGATCCCGCATTCCCGCTCTTTTTTAACGAGAATCCCATGTCCAGCACTTTTTTTTATCACTATCCCGAATCCTGCTTTCCCTTCTCAGAAATAACCTAGTGAAAGTTTGAATGTGCTTCTCGAAGTTGAAAAGGTCTGTGTTCGTCGCTGCTTTACAGAACAATAAATTTATCTTTATAGATCGCCAAGGCTCTAGCGCTAGAACTAAAAGTATATCGTTGGTGGCCGCAAGATAAAATGAAACTCAAACAAATATATTCCATATCTAGGGCCATCTAGTGTTTAGGCTGTTGAATAAAATTTCCTCAAGATTTAAATAACACTAACAGATCCGGGCGGATGTCAAAGTTGATTGATTGTCATGCAAAGGAAACTGAGAAATTTTTAGCCAGAGTCGATATAGAATCTAGGGGGATCCGGGGCATGCTTCCCTGGGAAATTTTGGCAAACTACACTCTCTGAAATGCCTATTCTTGCCTATTCTACATAATTTGGGGATAATTTTGAATAAGTTTTGATGGCTCAGGATACATTTTTTCGGCGACATCTTCCAATTTTTTAAGTGTAACTCTTGTTGGACATGAACAGCACTAATTTAGAAAGTAAAAGAAATAAGCTTTTAGCAACTTTTAGCAAAAAAAGAGGTAAAACAGAGGATTGACCCAAGTTTATTACGGCCGCGAAAGTGAAACAATATGTATTTGCTTCAAACCCTCTGCTAGGGATGCAGAGTAAGCAATCATATTTAAAAAGATTTTTAAAATAGGAACTTCGAATAGATGCCCTAGCCAAGTATGTTTTGCTGGAAAAAAATTACATCGCCTGAGAATTTAGCCCCGTGTGGAAAATTGCGTAAAGTGCACAAAGCCCTAGCGGACTGTAAACAAAAGAATAAACTATTGTTCGAACGTACGCAGAGATAAGCCTAATAAATATAGATTATATGAGACTGTCGACCATATTTTTGAAAGCTCTGCATTGTTGTTCAGTTTGGAATGAATTAGTTCACATGTTTTTTCAAATTCAAGTGACGAAAATTAATTGCTCTGCCAAAAATAGGGGGAGGGGGGCGTACGCCCCACCCTTGGATCCGGCCCTGCCATGTTCACTGTACTGTACTGAGAGGACAGAGAACGAGTAACACGATAACAAAGAAGGTCAGAGAACAAGACATAAAGTTGCCGATCGTCCTTAGACTTGATCCGGTGCTCACAGACCTTAAGCTTTAGACAGAGAGTCCGACACACATCTTTTGTAAGTCCATCAGAAAGGTGACATTTCTGATGGACTTACAAAAGCTATATATATATACCCTATATATTGAAAGAGCAGAATTTTTGTAAACGAGTGTATATAATAATTATATATAAAATTATATATACAGTCTTGTGCAGGCTTCAAGGCCCAGCTAAATCCATTTAGGAGCCTACAAGTGGCCCAGTGGAGCTGGTGCTTACATTGTATCTCTGATTTCTATCTGTCTTAAAGTACATATTTAGTCTTTTGGTAATTCAAAAGTAGAGATTTTGCGCCATTTTCAACCCTTGGCTACACTTGTGGAGGTTGGGTATAGCAGGGTACTACAGAGACCTATGATATCAAGTTAGCGAGATCGAGTCAACCCCAGCAAACAGTGAAATTATGCTAAGCACGCATGGTACTGCAGTGTTTTGTTTGGTAGCAATTTTGAAAAAAATACTTTGCACGGCAACTTATATCACAACAAGTTTCACTTGACATGCATGCAAACAAGAATGCACTTATATGACATCACCAGCCATTGTGGGCCCAGGCCACCCAAAACTTGGTCAAGAGCACACAAGGTCGCATTTTTACACTCCATAAATCAAAGAGTAAAACTTCTAATTAGTTAATTTTTTTCAAAATTCTAATTAGAAATACAAAAAGAAATTTGGTATAGCAAAAGCTTTTTTGAGGTCGACACTAATCCAATGCAGATGAGACAAGTAATGTGTAAAAAAGGTGTTGGATTATATATTTTTGTTTAGGGTAACACAAGATTCTTATGATACGGATAAGATGGCAGAAGAGTTCACAAATGCATTTTTTGACCAGGCTCTGTCTGTGGGACAGCAGGTTTGTGTGATTTTTTATTAATTGTTTTGAATTGATTTTAATTTAATTATCTTATAAATTTTAAGAATATCGTTGTAAGAAAATATAAAATTAATGCACTTTCACACAGAAGAAATAAAGTTGTTGTGGAATCGCTTAATATGTGAGGTGCAGCAGCATGGAACTGTGAAAGGGGTGTGGAGAGGTTAACCCTGTAAGCCCCAAAACATGACAAATGTGTTCACTTGGTAAATTCTCCCAACCAAGCTCCATACTTTGTTTATAAGCAGTTATGGAGAATTTGGCTTTTCAACTCCCACAGCTTATTCACTTTGATCAATTCCTTATTTCTCATTACCAGTTATATTATTTTGTCTGAGTTATGTTAGGAGAAGTTAGGTTTTGATAAATTGCCTGGGGCTGAAAGGGTTAAGGGTCACAAGGATGAGATGTAATAATTGTAGAGAGTGTTGATACATTTTTTATTGTTTTGATGGTGTAAAACATTTTGTTAACATTTTATAAACCAACATCCATAATGTATTTTCACAGTGAATTGTGTGTTTTGTCATAGAGGGCCATGTGTTAGAAAATTCTTCTCCAGTGTTAACATTTTTTTACCTTTTCAAAATAAAGTACATTGTATTGTATTAAATCCATTGCCATGTCAGTCGTCTTGTTCATTAGAAGTGATATTTTATATTTAACAAATAGATTCCACGTTGCTCTCTGTCTGTTCAGTAATAGATCACAGATGGAGATATAGCCAAGTGTGTCACTGATGTTCTTACCACAGTTTGATATCCTCTGTGATCTATTACTGAACAGACGTAAAAAAAACATGGAATCTATTCGTTTTATAAACATGTAATAACAAATAAAAATTTGGAATGGTGACATCAATTGTCCATCTGACCCCTAATAGATCATAGGCAAGAACCAATCAAAATGGGAGAATAACTTGCCTAATGGGTTATTATATAAACTGTAATAATTATGATATACATAGTCCACCTTGTTAGAATATAAATATTATAGTTTGACCTAGGGTGCAGACACTTTCACTATTTATGAAGGGAAGAACAGCAGAGCATTCAAGGCCACGCTTTAGTCAAGATAATTTTTTTTCTAAAAAGTCGAATGCCTCAAGGTTTGCCCAGGGGGAGGGCATTTACACAATTAGAAATTGAGCCATACTCTTAGCGCCAAATAAACACCAACCCCACATATATTCAATTTTGATTTTTTTTCTAGCCCCCCCCCCAGCCTGGACCTTGTAATTAGGAACCCCCTGTTTATTGAATTTTTTGGCTTTCCTAATCCCAATTTTTTGTGTGTGTATTGTTCTTTTACAAAATCAAAATGGGAGAGACATAGGAGTTCTTTTCTCAGACATGAAACAGTTACAAGTGTTGTAATAAAAAAACAATGAACAATTCTTTTTAGATTTTCTGACCCCCCCTTATTAGTAGGTTTTCAAAAATTTTCTGATCCTCCTGTTTATTTTGACACAAGCCTTCATACACATGCATTGTGCAATTCATACCTGCCTGCAGCACTATACAGTACAGGAACTCTAGTTACAGGGTGACTCCAGCACCAGATTGGTATTCTTGCATCAATGTAGTGCAATGACATGCGATTGATATCTGAATCTGACAACGACGCTGGGCATACAAAGTGTGCTGATAAAGATGGGCAAGTCTGAAATCTTGTGTTTACATCTACTACTCTCCATGTATCATCAACATGTAGTCTTGACAACTCATTCAGCCAGTCAGGCAGACTTCTAAATGATGGAACTGCACTTGTTGGCTCATTATCATCAAAATGTTCCCTAGCTGATGCATTACTATAACTAAATGCAAACATCAGAGTTATTGCAGATGGGTATGCATAATGTATGATTGAATCCACAATCACCTTCTTCTCGCGTTTTGAAACAAACTTCAGCCCAAATCTTAACACTCTCAAATCTTTGCAGAAGATTTCAATTAGCTGCACTTTTGAGGATACATGAGCACCTGGTAACATTTTTTTTGTTTTTGATCTGGTAAAAGCTTTTGTAGTGCAGTGTACTTCTAGAATACAGGTTAGAGGGATATGCAGTTCTTGCTGGATACCTGCATAGATATCACCCTCTGTTAAATCTGGGTTTGATTGAAACACAGAACTCAGTGCTTTCTCCGAAGATGAACTTGTCGTTAGGAAGGTAACCCTGAAGTTTGTCACATAGAGTGCACCAGCAGTACCGGACTTGCTCTCCGTCATGGCACCAAATCTCAAAACATTCTGTGCCCTCGTCACTACAATCTCCCCAGGAAGAAATGCAGGTAAGGGGATGTCTTCCTCATTGTGAAGTAATGACAGTGGAAGACTCTGGGCCATGGCTGGTGCTATATGAGTAATGGAAAAACAGTTACAATTACTTTTATTATATTTATTTTATGCACATTTCAATCCAAATGCACTTATCAATGCCATATATGTCTGCAGGAAACAGCATTCCCACGAGGCCAGTACAACAAATTAAAGGGCACTTTAATTAGTACCATATTTGCTCATGTATATGTTGATATTGTGTATGAGGTTAGTTTTTTAGGCTTATTTTCATGCCTCAAAACCTCAACTTATACACAAACAATTACAGTATATTAAATGGGCGATTCTCAACTTGATTAATGAATACATGAAATAACTGCCTCAAACTGTTGAATGCAATGCTGTGTGATGCAAACACTAGGTAGCTACAAACTCAGTCGGGGAGGAAAATGAATTTTAAGTTTTCATCACTTTAAGAATGCACAATTGACAAATATTATCTTTGGGTTAGAAAATCAGCTGCTAAAACAAAAAGGTGGTGGAAAAAACAAGAGGGTGCAACAAAAAACAAAAGGGCGCAATGCCCTTCTGTTTTGGCCTGGCAAGAATGCTGGAGGAATTGCAGGACTGAACCAAGAATGGTCTTATGTAAAAATCTACTACAAGTAATGGAGAGGGATCAGGCAAAATTAGGGGATTTGACATAACAATCCATTCCAAGGGATTTGTTTTTGACACAGGACACAGTGTTCTTCCCACACAGCAGTACAGTGGTGCTTTGCCACTTTGCTCTTACTCATGCACTAGTCTGCTCTTTTCGTCCCAAAATATAATTTAGAGGATAGAAGATTAAAATAAAACTTTCACTTTCAGTAAAAATTAATGAAAATTAATGTTCTCAAGAAACAAGCTCAAAACAACTTGTTTTTCCTTCAACTGATCACCATTTTGCTCAACTCTATCCCAGGCCAGGGCTTTCCATTTCAAAATCTTTGGCCTGTGAAAAAAAGGTCGCCTAAACTATTTGAGGTAAGCAATTTTTCTCAGTGAAAAAGTAGTTAAAAACACCAAAAATTACACTCATGCACACCCTGAAGTTCTTGCAGAAGTTGTTTGGTTACAAAATTGTTTAAATCATAAAAAACAAAACACAGAAAAAAACTTCTACTATATTCTATTATGAGGCAAGCAATTGTTAGTGAGTCGGCAGGTGGTTAATTGCTCAAGATTCTCAGATAATTTTTGTGCAAGCCAAGGCAAGCAAGCCTCAAATGACAAGGTCTAATCCCCAGCCACTGCTTTCAACTCACACATGCATACATAATTTCTGTAACTTTAGGAATACATTATGGAAGCCAGGCATATGATTAATCATAATATAATTATAACCCTTGGTCTGCTCTGCTAACCTTTGCTCTTGGGAATGCTCTGAGCAGAGGTGTAAATTAATTATGCATTAGAATATATTTGACAAGCTTATTCTGCCATTTTGATGCATTTGACTTGAACTTTATCTTCAGGGGAGGAGACTTTGACAAAAATTCTCAGAAAAATGTCAAATCCCCACCCCTTGCCCGACCCC
>JAOCPT020472804.1:0-12936 GCA_026546935.2 Palythoa grandiflora | reverse complement strand
TATAATTCTAAAATCGCTACTTTTTCTAAAGACATTTTTGTCAAACATGTCTCTGTTTGTCCGAGTCACGTGGGGGTCAAATTTCTATTTTCAGTATTACTGCGCTGCGCTATTGGTTTCACACCGACTTATTTCAATTATTCCGTTTAGTTAAACTTCTTTCCCGGCTCTATGCATTTCTCTTGGCCGCAATCTGTTTATAAATGCTACTTGCCTTTAAAGCAAAATCTAACGGTTCCGCAGCATCAGGGCCAAAGTATTTAGTCAGTGACTTTAAGATAGTTCTCTTTTTCTCTTCGTCCTGTTATACGAGACAAAAAAATCAACCAAGGTTCAAGTTCTATTTTAAAATAAGCAAAGCATTTTCAATAAGTGTATAAAAGAATACCGTAGAATCCCCCGAGGAAGGCTGGTGTTTCAGCCGAAACGTCGTTTTCATTTTAGAATAGTACATTCTTTTTATGAAATTATATGTTCTTAACATTCTTATTAAGAACTCGTAACTATATTTTATCAGGCAGACTGGTGTCTAATATAGTGAGAGCAATGCGGGGAGCCTTGGCTACTCAGTAACGATGCATTTTTTGAAAGCGATTCCCAAAAAAATAAAGATTTCTACCAGGGAAAAGAGAGTTGAAATTTCGATACCTGGAGAACAACATTGTAAACCGTGAGCGCCAAAAGGTCAAAGTTATAAAAATACGAGTCAAATATTGTCAAAACGCACTAAAACAAGAGACGCTGAATTCATTTCTCAAATTTCAACCGAGTCCCGGGACATTTTTAAAGTGAGGTTTAGCGTACTTTTGGCCGCTACAAATAATAGAAAATTCTGTTTTACTTCATTCTTAAATCAGTATTCCTTTTTATGCACATCAATGGAAGTAATTAATTTAATAAAACTGCGTCATATACACTTTGCGACTGAGTAAGACAAAACAGAACTAATGCCAAAAATTTCCTTCGTCAGTGGCTTCTCACGAACTACCATCCTGACAGCTTTACTTACACAAACTGTACTCCATTTAGCCGCAGCGTACGATCCAATGAATCCAACGAGGGCCGGATTTCCCTCGGAGGTTGTACCATCTATAGTGAACGACACAGGATCAACTTCACAACTCCCGGCCATGGTTGTATGAACAGCTTCACCCGACATCCCGGCTTTACGCCAAAACGCACGCTTATAAGTTGCTATGAACTTTATCAAATGTCCTACTGGCATGTTCTCTATTAGCTTCCGTTTGCTGTAAGGTAGAACAGGGGCGAATCGTATTTTTCCTAAAATAAACAACAGATTTTCAGAACCCCGCCGGGGATGGGTTGTTCATAGGCTGGTTCACTTTAACCCTGGGTTAAGCAAAAATTCGGGCAGCAGAAAGATTTCTGGTGCTTATAAAATACTGCTGAGATTTTCTTAAAAACAAAATTGTTTTAAAATCCCACGCCAAAGTTACTGTTCAAAATAGTCTCTATAAGGTTTGACAGAAAATTCAGCCCTGGGTTAGTGCTATCCAGCTTTGAGCCACCGGGCCAAGATCTTTTGCAAGTCTTTACTTTTCGGTTAAAACTAATCTTACTACTTAGTGACAGAGGGGTCGAATTAAGCGCTGTTAAACATGGATGGGGGTGGCGGTGGGGGCTGTTGGCTCATTCTGCACCAATTGTCAATCATGTGCCACTTCTCAAATTTTTTAAAAATGTATTTGCGTATTTTGTTGGCAAAAGAATACCTCATTTCACTCTAAATGACTTAACAGTGTGTCCGTAATCAGTTTCTTCAAGCACAATACCGTTAAAATGATTTGTAAACGTAAAAACTTTTTTAAAACGCGTTCGCAATATTTTTGGCAATGAACCCCCCCTCCCTTCGCCAATTTTTTTGCATGACTGCCACCCCTCTGCCCCACTCCCTATAAATTTCAGTTTTATCAAGTTATTGCTCGACCACAAATAAATAGCACTACAGGGTTGGTGCTGTTCAATCAAACAAGTTTACAAGTGTTGATGTATGTGGTCGGATCGAGTAATTACCGACATACGTGGATAGGAGCTATGTAATAAGTACTCCATGGACACTGCGAAGTGTGCTCGTCGAAAATACTGAAATTTTAAAATCTCAACAATTATCTTCCTACATTTTTATGAGAAACAGAAAACCAACCAGTACTGTATTAAATAATCTGTAAATTAAGGGTGAATAAATCGTTGTTGTTGTTGTTGTCTTGTATACTTTACAAAACTGTGACATGAGTCGTCAGTTTACACAACGAGTTGCACAGCCGTAAGACGTTTTCTAATGAAACTTCTTCACAGTTTTAAACTTTTCATGAAATGATTTTTACAATGTTCAGATAAACCCTTCCTAATTTTTATTGAGATATTGCTATAAAATACGAACGAAAAGGATTTTTTTTTTCGATTTTGGGTTGCAGACTCGCCGGCGTGCCTGTTAACTAGCATTCCGCCACTTGCAAGTGGTAATTAAGACGCGTGTTAGATGTTTTCGGGCTTGAAATAAATGGTAAATAATTTTAAAACCCAAAGAAGAGCAAAAAAAAAGAAAAGAAGTTCAGTTTAAATCAAAGTAAAGAAAAATTCCCGTCTTATAAACAAACTCACACGGAGTGCTAAACAGTGATAAAAAACGACGTCCAATTATAGAATTCGTTATTTCAAATTATACGCACGTGAGTATGCGCGTGTGGTTTTCTCTCAAATCGAAACGGAAGTTTTCGACCAACAAATTGCTATTAAAGTAAGTTTAACGCCGTTAGAAGAAGAAGCGAAGCTAATAAAGCTGATCAATTAATTTACCGCGTTGTGCAGACCGTTGACAGTCAGTGCAGGTGAGGGACACACACACAGCCCACATGAGGCGGCGTCTAAGGATTTACCCACAATAACACGTTTTCAAAACCTCCGTTTTCATTTCATCGAAAACATATAAAAAAATTTCCGTTCACATTATCCTTGTTAGGCGTTTCTGATCGTCCACACTAAACCAGGAGAACGTATAAGAAAATATCCAATTTTGTCACCGGGCTTTGCTCGAGCGTATTTTCGAAGTGAGCAGTGACGTAAGTATTTTCGTAAACTTTCGTTTTCGCCCGTCCAAACCAAGACGCTGCACCTCCGTTTTCTAAAACCTTCGTTTTCGTCCGTCCAAACTAAGACGCTGTACCTCCGTTTTCTAAAACCTTCGTTTTCGTCCGTCCAAATAAAGACGCTGTACCTCCGTTTTCTAAAACCTTCGTTTTCGTCCGTGCAAACTAAGACGCTGTACCTCCGTTTTCTAAAACCTTCGTTTTCGTCCGTCCAAACTAAGACGCTCTACCTCCGTTTTCTAAAACCTTTGTTTTCGCCCGTTCACACTAAGACGCTGTACCTCCGTTTTCTAAAACCTTCGTTTTCGTCCGTCCAAACTAAGACGCTCTATCTCCGTTTTCCAAAACTTTCTCTCTTGAAAGCGTTTTGGTGACATACACCTTCGTTTTCGATCGTATTAGTCTGGACAAAAGGCAAAAACGAATAAAAAAGTATGCGTTTTCAAAAAAGAAAACGCATTGATGATCACACAGGGCCTAAATATATAGGTTAAGTATGTCATTTAAACACTTCTAGGTCAACGCTTCAAGTCCCTACCTATAAAAGGCGGTGGAATTGTTAAAATTACGTATTTAGCTGACAAAGTTTCTCCTTGGAGGGTAGTAATTACAACGTTCTCGCATTCCTGCAATGAAAACAATTATAGATACCATTCAGTGAATTAACACCATCTACAACCACTAACTAGTGTTCTAGTATTCACGGTGCTTTTCTCCTCTTTCTGTAGTGTTACGCGGATGAGGGTCATTGCCTCCCCCTGGACGGGCCATTAACCCATCGCAGGATAGCCCCCAGCAGAAGATGGTACTTATTTTATTGACCTCGTAAGAATGGAAAATCAAGTCAACTTTGGCGGAAAACTGAAGGTCACACAAATGTTTAACGCTCAACAGAATTCTTTCGGCTGGAAGGCAGATTACTTACCACTGCGCCAACCACGCCACCAATTGTGAGGGCTATTAGTTCATCATTTTAAACTGATAAGCATATTACATAATCCCCATTATGTAATGTATATCTATAGATTTAGGCACTGCTAAAAAGCGACGTCCTATTAGGGGGTATTCATATCCCATATCCCAGTTACTCTGGGGCCAAATATCCCAGAAATACTATCATTAGTATATACCCAACCAGTAAACCAGCGAACAATGTTTGTCGCGCGCTCTGATTGGTTCCCTAAAAAGTGAATATACAGGATATTCACTGATTAGCGATCAGGAAAAATGAGATGGCATCACAGTTCCAAAAGGTATGCCCTGTTCAACCTCTTCCCCAGATAACTAGAAATAGGGTTAAAACCATAGGCTCAGTCTGTCGACCCTCTAATGTAGGACAAACTGATAAGCTAAAAGTCAACCCACACAACGGGTAGTTCTCCATGTTGCGGTCAGTGGGAAGCAGTGCATATAATTGGGAACTTTGTAATTAACAATCACTCTTTCCCTTTGGGGATAGGCCTAATAAGTCACAAATCCAGATAGAAATAGTAAATTTTAATTTGACATTGAAAATGTTGAAAAGGATTGTTTATAATTTTATCTGAGCTTGCTAATAATTGTTCTTCGAGTCACTCCGGCTTCCATGGCTATCTGAAAAAATGAAGTCAACTAAACTTAAATTCCATTCTCAAAACTAACCAATCAGCACACAGCCTCTAAAGTTAAAATGAAACAATATTGAAATATGTTTAGCTTGGTTTAGCAGAAACTTTTCCAACCCTAGCATTTTTTATTCACCCAATTTTTTCATTTCAACTATTTGTTTTTAACTTCATATTTTCAACAGGTCAGAGTGGTTGACAAGGTGCCACCCCAGACAGCATGGCTAAATGCAAGGGACAAAGTAAGTATTGTTGATTATTAACTCACAGTTATTTAAGTTTTATTGCCAGAACTGACTACAATTGAAACTATGCATGAATTAAAAGAGGTCTCAGAACCTTTCAGTAAGTTCTGTACTCAAATTTGTCTCAAGAGATGCTCCATTATTTAGGTTCTGTATTTCACACTAAAACCTGAGTTGCTGTAATGAGCTTGAGTTTTACTAAATTTTATTAAATTTTATGGCAACTCGACTTTGTGGAATCACAGATACCAATACAGATACCACTGACAGATACTTCAATAAAATACACACAATACACAAAACAAAACATAATATTAATAGTATATATAAGTCTTTTATGTCCACTTCAACACTTTCGCTTCTTCTATTCTGCACTTCATGCAAAATGTCAAACAATGTAGTCAATTTACATTTTATTTTGAAACACAAATGAGCTGAGATTTGTCAATTATTTTCTGACTTAAATGGTTTTTGTCTGTACCCTATTTTTTTGTCTCCCTTAGATCTTTCAGGTATTTTGATATAAATTATATAAAGTTCTTGATACCTGCTAATAACATCTGGCTTTGGAGATAAATATGCTTGTAAGAGACTCTGTACCGTATTCTTTGTCTCCCTTGGATCTTTCCAGAGTGTTAACTAATTATATAACTTCATACATGCTTGCTACATCAGGCCTTGGAGATAATGCTTGTAAGGGACCACAAGTCTTATTTATTGCCTCCTTTGAATCCTTCTATAATTGTAATAAAGTTTTTTTTGTATGTCACTCTAGGAATCTTTCGCAAACAAGTGTGTTGAGTTCAAGAGCGCTAATCTTGTGAATCCAAGTAAGTTCTAAACCTAGGAAAGACAACCACTCCTGTCAAGGGTGAAGGCAATTTTTTGGCCACATGAAGTAGCTGGCATTGTGTTTATGTAGAACCTTAAGAAAAACTAATGTACTTGGAGTTTTAGGACGTCTGATAACTGTGGAGAAAAAAACACAGGAAAGGATTGATAATTATGAACAAAAGATTTTAGAAATTTTGGTTTTTATAGGACAGCTCTTTTATTACCAGAGGTGATCACTTTTTTGGTGAAAGTATCTCAGGCCATTTTTAAAACGTTTCGTGGTAAATGTATAACAATAATAATGATGATAATTGTATTGATATCGCGGTTATGTTTACATATTAGCGAGATTATGTTCGCATGCATATACTGTAATATGTGCATGGTAAATCAATTAAAAAGTAAAAAATGAGTCAGTAAATAAATATAACTGAAATTAGTAAGTAACATAAAATGCTATGTACCGGTATATCTGTTGCTTTTATAGCCTCGGTGGAGAAAGCTTTTCTAGACCCGGAGGGAGATTATGACTACTGTGTTAATTGTGCAGCAGAAACAAAATATGGACAATCAGATGAGGTGGGTGGTGTCCTAAGAATTTCCAACTGTACTTTAACAAACTCTTCTCAAGGTGAAAGTGAAAGTGAATATTGTAATTCATCCAGATAAATACAATAAGAACTCTTTTCAAGTGTCGCTAGGAATTGTAGGAAAGACATCAGAATCTTGCCAGAGACTAGCTATAGTATCACCAACTGAAAGTAATTAAATATAAGAATATAGTTAACAGAGAATTATATAACAAATTGAGAATAAAATAAATGGACGGTCTGATAAATTAGTACTGTTTAGGGTCAGAAGCTGAAATTAAGCCATTATGAGTAAATAAAAAGAATGGAAAGTCGCACAAGTTGATACTTTTAAGGGTCTGAGAAGAGTTAATGTAGTACATATGACGACTGTGGGCAGAGAATAGACGAGTTAACTATTGAATTTAGAATGTTGCGAATCTGAAACAGTAATCTAGCGGCTGCAGAAAGATAAGAAGAATGGATCAGCTAACTCTGTTAAGATTCTAAAGCAGTTAACATAGTAGCTATAATATATGGACACTGTTTTGGGAATTTAAAGACAATGTTGCTCAGTGTTTATTTGTGCTTACATATAGAGATTTCAACTGTACCACTTTTAATCTCAAATGTCGTGTGGTCCAAACGATGTAAGTTTGAGTTTTGTTTGCCTTTTTTCTGTGGATAGGTTTACCGAGATGGTGTTTTAAAATTGACATCGAACTGTGCCGAACAAGCTGCCAAATGCAATGTGAAAAGATTCATTGAAATTTCGACAGCTCAAGTGTACTCAAGTGATAAGGTAGCGCATGGATTTTAGGTTAGGGAGGGGTGATGCAGGTAATGGGCTGGTTTTTATCATGCAGTCAGGAAATTCCAGCCCTAGGAACCCTTCTAGCTCTAGCTTCCAGGGGGGGGGGAACTCCCAACTTTTTGGGGCGGGGATGCTCGTCGGAAAATTTCAATGGAACCCCTAAGAGGTACCAATTGGGGCGTGGCTCAGGTCGATTTCAAACCCTAAGAGGTACAGCACCATCCAAAAGGGCACATGCAGACAACGTTTTAATCAATTTAATGAAGCTAAATACTTACACGATTTTATGTTTCTGTTTTTATGATACTGAGAAAGCCCCAAAAGGTACCGCAATGTATGAAAATGTCAATTTTTCGTCTCTGGCACCCTAAGCGGTACCAAATCCTTCAATTTTTTACCCCTAAAAGGTATGACGAGCACCCCCGCCCCAAAAAGTTGGGATTCAACTCCCCGGGCTCTAGCTGCGAGTTTTGGAACGCCTCAGTTCATTTTTACGCAACTATAGTTATGTGAACACTAAAGGTAGTTCTTAGCATTTATAATAAGCTAGATGTTTTAGTTTGAAAATAAGTGGAATATCCTTACAAGTTTAGGTAATCCTGCTAAACCCGATTCAGACAAATAAATTTAATGCTTCTACTTTTGAACAGATGATTGAAATCCTGTAAAGTGAATGTTCAATTTGTTTGTCTGGAAATGTAGATCTTTATTCAGAAAATGATTTCTGTTGTACAAAACTCAGAAGTTGACAGTTTACCCAAGTTTAACAACAATGAGACTCAGCAGAAAAAGGGTTAATATTATTTAAAAGGGGATTAACGCAATACTGTATAATTAATGATAATGATGATAATAATAATAATAATAATAATAATAAATACAATTTGTATAGCGCTTATACGGTTAAGTGCTAAGCTCCTAACAGGCCTAAAGAGAACTACAGAGATTCCCTTTTTAATGTTAAAAACTTGCGAACTATATCGCCACCCATTGATACCTTATCCCAAACCTTTATATCTTTGAAACTTGAGCTGCATGTAGATAGCATGATCAAAGAAATCAAGGATTCTTTCATTTATTGCTCCTTTTACATTAACTTCTTTTCAGTATTTATTTTTAAGTTTTTACCACTTAAGTTTTCCATTTCATTTACCTGCTGGTTTCAAATCCATCTTGACCAATGATATTGTAGAAAGAAAGTGAAGAAGATGGTAAGATGGCACCTTGGACCGGACTTGCAAAATATAAGCTGAAGGCAGAAGAGGAACTGGCAAAGATTGAAGGGTACTTTAACAATTTCCTTCTCTATTAAACGCTGTTTTTATTTCTAGATGTTAGAGGATAATCAGGTTGTCTTAGTAGTCATCGCTCGCGCATCTTACCTCTTCAACCCGGGATCAACTCCTCGCACCTGACATGAGCAGAGATTTGTTATATCATTTTGACTTCGAGGGATTTCCTCTGGTTTTCCACTGGGTACTCTGGTTTTCCTCTGGGTAGTCTGGTTTTCCTCAGGGTAGTCTGGTTTTCCTCTGGGTACCCCGCTTTTCCTCTGGGTACCCCGCTTTTCCTATGGGTACTCCAGTTTTCCTCTGGGTACTCTGGTTTTCCACTGGGTACTTTGGTTTTCCTCTGGGTGCTCCGGCTTTCCACTGGGTACTTTGGTTTTCCTTTGGGTACTCCAGTTTCCCTGTAGGCATTACAGTTTTCCTCAGGTTTTGCTGTGGATGCTCCGGTTATTCTCCCTCTGCATAATCGACACATGCTCATTACATTGGCCCGTGGAGATAATGCCCGTAAGGGAATACGTGTCTTATTTTATTGTCTCATTTGGATTCTTCCGAAAATGTCAGAGAAAAACATATTTATCCCTTGGAATCATCAGCTGCTGATCTGATAACATTCACCAAAAAAGCAGTCTTTTATTATGATGTTTATAAAGCTGCTTACGTTGGTGTAATTTCAAGAGAATGTGGAACTGAAGTTTTCAATCGTTCAGACGTTTGTTTTTTGTGTTTACGTATCCACTGCTTATTATTGTTATAATTATAATGATATATTACGACGAAATGTAGAAATTTCGTCATCTATATCTGTACTCTTCTTTTCTGTATTCCACAGGTTGAATTACGTGGTAGTGCGTCCAGCCATCATTTATGGAATTGGAGATAGACAAGGATTAAGTAAGCGAAATCATGGTTTCACAGTCATTTGTCTTGTCCATTAGAATCAGTAAGAATAATAAGAACCAATTCATTTTTTGCCCAGTACCACCACCATTCATTTTTGACAAAGTACATTGCACACTTACTTTCAGTAAATACGAAATATCTTCCATCTATTACCCATAAAAAAACTGTATCTTCGTTAATTTTTGTGATGTAATTTCAATGGAGGAGCTTGTTATAATTTTTGTAATTAAAAGTTGAATTATACGGCTGTAAAAACAAGAATGTCAGCTTTAAACACTAAAAAATGATTACTTATTTTGTTTGTCGTGAAGACAAGTGATTAATGTCGGCTGTCCATTCTGTTAAACCATTCATTTTTGTAAAACCCTATAAAAGACCTTTTGTTTTGCTCGTCTTGAAAGGAAGATTTAGTATTCAGTATTAAAATGTTCTTTGGTTCAAAAAAATCAGAAGCTAGAAACCTTCACGAAGCCAAAAAACTTTAAATTTTTATAATTCGGTGAGCAAGGGGTTCAAACAAACCGAATAGGACTGTTTGGTATTTTCAAGTAACTGATTTATAAATCATCTGGGCCCACAAAGAGTCATTCGGCCGGCTTTTCTCGCTTGTTTCTTGCTTAAGTTGTCTTTACAGTTACCTGTTCTTGTTTCAGCCCCGAGACTAATTATTGGAGCCGTTTATAAACAACTTGGCGAACCGATGAAAGTAAGTTCGTGCATGATTGATTGATCTTGAAACCTTAAAGCTCTTTGACAGTACGAACAATATTACTATAGGATAAATTTGCGAATATTTTGTGAGAAGATTTTAATCTTTCTACCAGTTTGTGTTTGTTTATATAGATTCTTTGTTTTTCTCGAAACTTGCAGTTACTGTGGACGAAAGATCTAAAAATGAACACAGTGCACGTACTTGATGTATGCAGAGCCATATGGCACCTTACCACCCATGGCGAAGCAGGACAGGTTTATAATGTCGTAGACAAGAGTGAATCGAGTAAGTACATAGTGTCTATTGTTAGATTTGGCTTAAATGCACTCACTTCCCATTTGCTTTAGGTGCAACGCTGTTGTTAGTGATGGTAGTTAACGTTATGGTAACGGTGATAGCGTTGGTCGTCTTAGTTGTCTGGTGTTGACACTTGGTCTTTCTTAAGGTGATTGTGATTTATAGACTGTGGTGAAGGTAACTGTGTAGGCGCTTTTGGTTGTGGTGGTGGCTGTGATGACGTTTTTGTAGGCCTTTGTGATGTTCTACGTGTTTTTTATAGTTTTGAACTTTAATAAAATTTGATGCTGGTGACTTTGATGGCAATTTAGTGTCAGAAATGTGCGAGGTTTTAGCTAAGATGATAACATACGACAGTGATGGTTTGTTGTGCTAATAGTATATAAACTGTATGCAATTTTAGCTGTGATGGTGACATCTGATTATATTGATACTTTTTAAAATTAAATCTGGTGATGATAAAGATTGTTCTGATGATGATTTTGAAGGACTTTGTAGGTGACGGAGTACAATGTTTAAATGTGATAACGCTTCGACTTTTTTGATATTATATTTAGATTAAAATTAGTGTCCTTTTTTGTGTTTAGAAAGTGAAAAAAGATCATTTTTAACTATTTTAGCTCAAGGTAGTATCAGCGAGCTTGTCTCCCAAATCTTTGGAATCGAACACGACTACTTTGGAAGTGTGATGTCCAATATGGCGAAGGTTTGTTTGCTTTTGACCAAACTAAGATTTTTGTTTTCGTATATAAAACTCAAAGTTCACAGGCTTTTGTTTCTTTTTCATGTCACTAATGTTTCTGGTAGTAGTGGAACTTTCAGATTCATCAACGTTCTAGTTATTATAAATGTTTACAATACAGATAGAAGCAGAAGTACTAGTAACGGTGTCGTTAATTGTGCGTAAGATAAGAGAAAAGAATGATGTTTTAAAGATGTAGAATATGATAGTGATAATGATTTTGGTCATCTTCCTGGTCATGCTCATGGTTCTGGTAGTGGTAGTGGTAATGATGATGATGGTCATGATGATGATGATGATGATGATGGTGTTAATGGTTCTGGTATAGTGTTAGTGGTAATGATGATGATGGTCATTATGATGATGATGATGATGATGATGATGATGATGATGATGGTGGTGGTGGTGTTAATGGTTCTGGTATAGTGGTAGTGGTAATGATGATGATGATGGTCATTATGATGATGATGATGATGATGATGATGATGATGATGATGATGATGGTGGTGGTGGTGGTGGTCTTAATGGTTCTGGTATAGCGGTAGTGGTAATGATGATGATGATGATCATTATGATGATGATGGTGATGATGATGATGATGATGATGATGATGGTGTTAATGGTTCTGGTAGTGGTGATGATGATGGTGGTGGTGGTGGTGGTGTTAATGAATATACTTTAGGCCTTTAGAAGTTATGTACGTTAATCACGGCTCGAGAGAGAAGGTGGTATACTTTAATACCATGGTCACTTAGTGTTTCAATAACTTTGTTTCGAAAGCTTTACAAACAATATTTTTATAAGTTTTTACTGCGATCATTAATCTTCTTGCAGTTGAACATGGAGAGCACGGTTGAAGATTCCAACGAAAAACATTTAGAGCCATGGTCCAAGGCGTGTGGCAAGGATGGAATTACAAGCACTCCACTTAGTCCCTACCTAGACCTGGTTTGTTGTGTCTTCTATTTTACTCGAGTATAGACAGGATGGCGGTAGAAGCTGGAAAAAACCTGGATGATCTCTGATAATTTGGTAGTAAATCTACACGAGCTGGAGAAAATGATTTTGTTTGGAGGACTAGGCTCAAGAATTTTCTCGTGTGCTTTGATAATTGTGAACGCATATCGTAAATAAAATGAAAAAACATACGTCCTTAGACTTTCGTAAAACTGGATTTATGCCGTTTAAGAATCTTTTACAGCAGCACCCTGAGATAACAGTGGTTTTATCCTTGTAATGTTCCCTTCCCATCACTAAATAAGTTAGGAAAAAGAGATTACTTCTGCTGCTGAAGATCCTACAGGTATTACCTTAATTCAAAGTATTCTTATTTCCTGAAACAAGTTTCGCGTTTGCTGTTTGTTGCAGGAGCTACTTTATGACAAACATTTATGCATCGATGGATCTAAGATTGAGAGCACAGGATTTACCCTTGAGAAACCAAATCTAACTGTCGATTCTTTGAAAGAGGTAAGTTATGAAAATCAGTTTTGATTGGCTGTATTTATTTAGACTATACTTGAACGAAACAGGACGTGGATTCAAACCATAGAAATTCAACCACAGATTTAGTGATCATTTTGAAACTGTAACTAGAAAATTTAACTCATTTGAATAAAAGATAACAAAAGCTTAAAAAGTCATTGATTATTGTCGATGATCAGTGAGTAATCGATGACTAATTGTTAGCCACAAAATTTTTGGTCTTCGATTAGCCATTCATTAATCATCGACATTATGAAGTGCTCACCATAGAGTCTCCAGTAGCTCAGTTGGTTAGAGCATCCGACTAGAACACGGAGGGTCGTGGGTTCAAATCC